>JAAGEH010000113.1:0-16023 GCA_011751065.1 Lasiurus cinereus
TCCGCGAGGGGGCCTCCCACGCCTGTGACATCACCCGACATGTGGCGACACGTTTTCCAGAGCATTTTTTTTCTTTCTCCCCCCCCCACCCCAAAAAATGGGAATCTGGCTGCAGGCTACAATCATCACTTTAACCGAAGACTGGCCCTTCCCTGACACTGGGAAGAGGGGTCCCTGTCCGTGACCGCCCAGCTCCTCGGGGTCCCCAGGGTAGATCCCTCTGCTGTGTCTTTCCCTCGCCGGCCGGGCCTCTCCCACAGCCTCGCGGAATCGGGGGGCGCCGTTCTCATCGTCCTTCATCCCGGCGTGGCCCTCTGAAGCCCACGCTCCTTTGAAAGGAACACGGAGGCAAGCACATCTCAGGAGACGAAAGCCCGAGTTCCTGTGGTTTCTGTTGTAAAAGCTGCAAATTTGAACCCAATTAGAAGGCGCAGGCCCTCGGACAGAAACAAGAGCAAACGAGCTGGGGGAGGGCGCGCAGGGCGGGGCGCCTGGTTCCCATTACGGGCCTGTCCCCGCCAGCTCGGGGCTCGCCCTCAGAGCCCGCCCACGGCATGGACCGAGCCCGGTCCAGCATCACAAGCAGGACCCGGTCCAAACGCACAGACAGGACCCGGTTCAAACTCACAGACAGATCCCAGTCCAAACTCACAAAGAGAACCCGGTCCAAAGTCACACACAGAACCCGGTCCAAAGTCACACACAGAACCCGGTCCAAAGTCACACACAGAACCCGGTCCAAAGTCACAAACAGAACCTGGTCCAATGTCACAAAGAGAACCCGGTCCAAACTCACACACAGAGCCCAGTCCAAAGTCATATACAGAGCCCGGTCCAAACGCACAGACAGAACCAGGTCCAAAGTCACAGACAGAACCCGGTCCAAAGTCACAAACAGAGCCTGGTCCAAAGTCACAAGCAGAACTCGGTCCAAAGTCACAGACAGAACCCGGTCCAAACTCACACACAGAACCCGGTCCAAACTCACACACAGAGCCCAGTCCAAAGTCACAAGCAGAACCCGGTCCAAAGTCACAGACAGAACCAGGTCCAAAGTCACAAGCAGAGCCCAGCTCACTGACAGGAAAACTCCCGTCAGACAGGGGGAGCAGAGCATGCTCTGCCTTTGCCTCTCAGACAGAGCCCGCCGTGTCGGGTGAGAGCCACACTCGGTATTTCCAAGCTGCTTCCGGAACAGCAGTGGCCGCCCGGAGAACAGACGAGAGAGAAAGGGAGCTCAATCTGTGTTCCTCCAGGGACTGCTAAGGGACAGGGCTTCCAGGACCCTGCCTTCCGGCTCACGCCTGGGCCCTCCCGCCTCCCAATGCGTGGGGTCCGACCGTCCCTGTGGACAGAGGACCTATCTATCCCCTGACATCTCACTGGTGACGCCCCAGGAGTCAGACTCAGAAGGAACATAAAGAAGTGAAGAAAGCCAAAACCGGTGTGGCTCAATGGATAGAGCCTCAGCCTGCGGACTAAAAGGTCCCGGGTTCGATTCCGGTCAAGGGCATGTACCTTGGTTGCGGGCACATCCCCATAGGGGGCGTGCAGGAGGCGGCTGATCGATGTTTCTGACTCTCTATCCCTCTCCCTTCCTCTCTGTGAAAAATCAATAAAATAAAAAATAAAAAAAAGAAGTAATACCATTTCACCCAGTCCCCCAAGAGCCCTTGAGCGCCACAGCCGCGTTCGTCTCACTTTAGAGATCGTCTGCTACAAATTAATTACTCCGTGAGCTGCGTTTCCTCGGGCGCTATCTCTTTCCCATCTCCGTGTTCCCTGGACCTGGAAGTCAGCAAAATGCTTGTTGAACTAAGATGAAGTGCTCTGAGATTCTAGATTACTAAATTAAAGAACATACACACACATCCCTGGTCGGCATGGCTCAGTGGTTGAGCATCGACCTATGAACCAGGAGGTCACGATTCGATTCCCGGTCAGGGCACGTGGCCAGGTTGCAGGCTCGATCCCCAGTGTGGGGCATGCAGGAGGCAGCCGATCCATGATTTTCATTACTGATGGTTTTTTTAATCTCTTTCTCCCTCTCTCTTCCTCTCTGAAATCAATAAAAAAATATTTAAAATATAAATGGCACACACAAATAAGTCCTCTTTTTGAACCGAAGTTGTTAGAATCCAGGACTAATGCCCAAGTGCGGTCTTAGAATTCCAACCAGATCGTCAGGAATCTGACTCAGGCGTTTAAACGCGCAAGTCGTCACGCGGCCAAGGCAATGGACGGTCTGGCCAGCCGCGCAGAATCGGGGAGTTCTGAGCCTCGAATTCCCGATGCGTGTCTGCCATCTCCATAGGTCAGCAAGTTCTTAGGCGAACACCAAGACGGTGACCCTTTCAAAAACGCATCTCTTGCCAAAACCGGTTTGGCTCAGTGGATAGAGCATCGGCCTGCGGACTGACAGGTCCCGGGCTCGATTCCGGTCAAGGGTATGTACCTTGGTTGCGGGCACGTCCCCAATGGGGGGCGTACAGGAGGCAGTTGATCGATGTCTCCCTCTCATCGATTTTTCTAACTCTCTATCCTCTCTGTAAAAAAATTAATAAAATATACTAAACACACACACACACACACACACAAAACACGTATCTCTTCCTCTGTTCACCTCTTTGTGCAAACTCAAAGAAGCCCCCCACAAACCATCCAGGGCCTTCCCGTGGTGCTTCTGGATTCGGGGGCCACCACACTTCAACCCTTTTCCCTGGATCCTCTTCGGGGACATGCTTCAGAGCTGCGCTCTCCCTTTCAGCGGCATTCCGCTTAAATGCCTCTGGCCAGACAGCGGCATTCAGAGCATTGCTGTTCCTCCAGGTGGAAAGGCAGCCTGTGGTCTGAGCGGTCTTCTTCAGAAAGCCGCGCAGTGATTGCTTCTCTCTCGCCCCGGGGACCATCATGTGTTTCTCGTTTGCGTGCGCTGGCTCGTTAAAACCCACAGGCCCAACGCAAGCCCTCAGCCCCGCCACAAAGGGCGTAAACTCACTTAGAACATTTCAGAGCCTCGTAACTCACCGCAAGCCGCTCGCTCTCACACCAGCTGCTCTGCCGACACTGAACCGCGCGGGTGGTGATGTCAGAGGACCGGGCCCTGCACAGCGCCTGCCTTCCGCAAGTAGGTATTTTTCTCATGCAGGAAGCCGGGGCAGTTTGGGGAGCAAACAGCCATTTTCTTCCCATAGGGCACACCTTAACCCTGACACACACACACACCACACACACACACACACACACACACACCAAACACTTCACTTCTGCTTGTGCTGCAACAAGAGTCCTAGCAAACCGACCCAAATTATGTGCAAACCGACCCTGGAGAAGTGGCCTCTCATCTGCTGGACAGATCCTGCCCTCCAGCATTCCCCAAGACAGACAGCCCCGCCGGGTCCCTGCTGATCTTCGTCCTCTGCCTCAGTCTCTGGCTGTCTCGCCTGCTAACCTTAACCTCTGCATGGGCCTGTCAGTCATGGTGACAGAATACCCATCTGTCGTTTTTAAAAAAACAATTTCTATTACTTTTCTTCTTCTTTTCCTCCTCCTCCTCCTCCTTCTTCTTCCTTCTTCTTCTCCCTCCTTCTCCTTCTCTTCCTCCTCTTCCTCCTTCTTTCTTCTTCTCCTTCTTCCTCTTCCTCCTCTTTTTCTTCTCCTTCTCCTTGTTTGCTTTGTTAGTTCTTATTTTTCCATTGACTTAGAGAGTGGAAGGGAGAGCGAGAGACAGAGACAGAGAGACACATCGCTTGGTTGCCTCCTGCACACGCCCAACCAGGGTCAGGGATTGAGCCCACCACCAAGGTACACGTCCCTGACCGGAATCAAACCCTGGGACGCTTCAGCCCAAGGGCAGACGCTCTACCCACGGAGCCAAGCTGGCTAGGGCTCTCCTACTTGCCTGTTAAGGTTTGGGAGAGGAGGTGGATTTGGGTGTCTATCACCAGAACAACACTGGTTCAGAGTTCTTCAGCTTCGAAACAGAGTCTATTTCAAAGAACCATTTCTTAAAAGTCACCAACAGCCTGAAGACAAGCAAAGCAAGAGGCTCTCCACAGCTTCCCTCCCTGATCCTAAAGAGTCCTCGTACCTCGCCACCAGAGGATGGCTCCCCCTCTGCAGCCCGGGGGATGGAGCCCACAGGGGACTCCCCTCCAACTGGACCAAATGCCCTTCTGCGCGGTCAGCCCTGGGAAGGCACGCTCCATGGTGAGGTTGTCCCCAACCAAACCTGACCTTCACAGGGCGCCCCGAGAGCTCCCAGAGCTGCACCCCAGAGCACCATCCAGGCCCACACTGGAGAGCTGGCCGCAGAACACCAGGATCGTTTCTAACACCTCTGATCCTCAGTAACAGCGGTTCCCAGGGCGGCCATTCTCTCCCAGACTCACATCCTCTCCTCTCCTCTCACCTACCTGAGCATCTCCATCCTCCCGGACCAGATCGAGCCTCGCCTCCTAAGGGCAGCCTTTCCCTGGAATGTCACCCCTTCTCCTTTGTCCCCCAGCATTCTATGTAGCCTCTGGTAAGCAACCTGTTTGCACAGCTGTATCTGCCACCGTCAGACTTGGAGGCAAGAAGCCGTGGTTTCAAATATGCGGAAATGAACACAGAGCCGCAGGCCCTGTGCGTGGTGGGTCGAAGGGCCCAGGCACAGACCAGACCCAGGGGTCCCATCCATGACACCAGATACAAATTGTGTCATTGGGCCCGGCCGGCGTGGCTCAGTGATTGAGCATCAACCTGTGAACCAGGAGGTCACGGTTCAATTCCAGCTCAGGGCACATGCCCGGGTTGCAAGCTGGATCCCTAGTGTGAGGTGCGCAGGAGGCAGCCGATTCATGATTCTCTCTCATCATTGATCTCTCTCTCTCTCTCTTCCTTATTTTTAAATTGTGCAATCGGCCGTGACCAGTATGTACTTCCAAATAACAAACTGATTTGTTTGAAATTATTTCCATCTTCACATTTCTTTTGTGCAAGTTAAGCCTTTGCTTAATAACAACAAAATGCAGTGATACATTCAATACATGCACTTTTTTTTTTTCCACTACAATCTCGGAATGTAGCGCTCTGGGACGAAAACAGAATGAGAGGTGCGCCTGAGTATTCCTGGGCCTGCTCAGTCCTCCTTCCTCGCCAGCCCTCAGACTCTAGAGCAGTGGTTCTCAACCTTCCTAAGGCCGCGACCCTTTAAGACAGCTGCTCATGGGGTGGTGACCCCCAACCATACAATTTTTTCCGTTGCTACTTCATCATGTCATTTTGCTACTGTTATGAACTGTCATGTAAATATCTGATAGACAGGATGTATTTTCATTGTTACAAACTGAACATCATGAAAGCATCGGGATTAATCACAAAAACAATATGTAATTATATATTGTGAAATATTTATTTCTAATTACAAATAAATGAAATGTTGTCTTGAATCGTGGTGTAGCATGGGCAACAGTCTTCCTAGGACAACAGTAAACTACATGGCTACACTTTGCTACACCGAGGAGCGGTGTGTTGGTTCCTAAGACCATGGGAAATAGGTGTTTTCCGCTGGTCTTAGGCGACCCCTGTGAAAGGGTTGTTCAACCCCCAAAGGTGTCTCGACCCACAGGTTGAGAACCGCTCCTCCAGAGAGAGCAATGTGTCTGAAGTGACTTTGGGGTCTAAGGAGAAATGGACCCCATCTGGTCGCCACTCACTTTCCACCGGGCCAGGCCTGGGAGGGCCACTGTCTGGGGTGATCCAGGTCCCGGGACCTGGTGTCCAGCCTGAGCTGGCCCAGCACTAAGTGGCTAAGCCACATGGTGGCCCGGTCTGTCCGCTCCCGTGGTTTCACTGTAGCCACACAAGGTCCCCATGGGGCGGCCCTCCGCTTTCAGCCACGTGGCCAGGAACGGGCCGCGGGACCGGGGACAGGACACACCCTGGATTCGGGGCTGTGGCCGGGAAGCTGAAGGAGCTCTGGGTGTGGCTCTGGTCCAAGCGCCACCGTGGATGGGTGCCCACCAGGACAGCGGCTGCAGCCTCTGAGGGTCACTTCCAGTCTCTGACAGCACACCGAGCCCCTTTCACATGCGCACAGCCCTTCCCCGGGGGTCCGGGCCTGAAGCGGGGGCTCCTTCTGACTGTGACAGGGGATGGCCCTCACTCTGCACCTGCCTCTCGCTCACGGAGCTTGCGCTGGGCCCTCAGAGCTTGCATCAAAACCAGTCACTTCCAGATCCGCTCGGTCCCCCCTGCCCCCCGGTAGCCACGTGGCCGCTGACCGCGTGACAGGTGGCTGGTCCAAACCGAGAGGGGAAAGGCAGCGGCTGTGAAGACTGAGCCCGTCGAAGAGGAAGTCAAACCTCGCCCCGACAGCTTTCCCACCCAGCGCCCCGAAAAGCCTCGCTGGCAGAGAACGGACTTTACAAATGGCAGACGCTCTTTCAAGAAAGCGCTTCCAGAAAATGCGTGATTAATCTCACCCCTTCTCCTTCTCCTTTTCCTCGTGGAAAGGTGGCTCCCGGGAAACGTAAAACTGCTTACGTGGCTGACGTCCTAGTTCTCTCTCCGGCGGTCCCGCTTCTGGAAATAACTGGCGCATTATTTTTAAGCCGGGAGAGAGGAGACAGAAATCGATGGGTGAAGGCGAGCGATGGAGGACCAGAGATGCTCAGAAATCACTCCGGGGCTTTCTGGCGAGGCATCCTCCGAGCATCTCCCGCCCGTGGCCGCGGCGGACGGCTGCCTCCCCCCACCGCCCCCACCCGGGCTGCTCTTGCTGCCACTGGACTCCCAGGTGTGCCCTCAGCAAGGGGCTCCCCAGGCCCACGACACCTGGGACTGCGAGCACTTGCCCTCATCCCGGGGGGGGGTGAAGGTGGGGAGGGGGGTCTCCTCAGAGCAGCCTCTGCAGGTCTCTGGACTCCGGGTCCCCGGCACAATAGCCACACCTCAAGCTCCTGGGTTCAGACACCCCTCAAAGTACAGTGGTACCTCGAGATACGAGTTTAATTCGTTCCATAACCTTGAGGCGGTAAACTGGTGGGTCGTGTGCAGCCGGCCGATCCGCGCGATGACGCCTATCTCCAATGTTGCTCGTATTTCAAAGCAAAAATCGCTCGCTCGATGGCTCGTATCTCAAAAACCTCGTATGTTAGGGCACTCGTATCTCGAGGTGCCACTGTATCCGTCCCCCAACTGCCGTTTTCTAACCGAGGGGCCATTCACGCAACAAAGCCGTTCTAACATGGGCGATGCTGGTGCGCCCCTTCACTGCACATTCACCACAGCACAGCCGCACCTCCATCGAGTTCTAGCACCTTCTCGCCACCCCCAAGAGAACCCCGGAACCCACTCCAGGGGTGGGGAACGCCTGGCCCTCCTCGGGCCTTCTCGAAAGCATTGGGTCCGGCCCTGCCACCCACGGCTGTAGCGGGGAGTTCGTTAAAGGCCCGGCCAGGGACAGCAGGCTGACGGTTAGGCGGATGATGGCTATGACGTCAGAAATACCCCCATGGCCTTGGCAGAAACGAGGCCCCCCCTCCCCGCAGCCCTCTGTGTCCCCATACTCGCTGCCCTGGGTGGACGGGACATTTAAATAAAATGACGGGTACACTCGGAGCCCCAGGGGCGTGGATTACTAGATCCCTGACTCCTGCCACGGACGGACTCACCCAGGGACCCTGAGGAGGACACACCCACCCTCCACTCCGCGGAATGGAACAGCCTCCACGGAGCGAGGCCACTCAGGGTCGGGTCCAGGCTTATCACGGAGGCTAAGCCGCCCCGAGACACGGACACACCTGTCGACCTGCCTCCTGGAGCTCCCTACCCCCCCACCCCACCCCGCCATCATCTCCATCCGACCTTCCCCAAGAGCCCAGGAGATGTGCCTCCAGCGGAGGTCAGCTCCCTCTGCCTCCATCAGGCGTCACCACCAGGCAGCTGTTAACCGGCCTCCACGCTGCCAGGGCGAAGGCATTTGGGGGTGACCACCGTGGTGGGTGGCTGGCTGGTGAGGAAGGAGGAGGTGGCTGGGGAGGCGCAGGCCAGGAGGTCACCAGCGAGCGCAGCAGGCTTCGCACTGACGCGTCGGCACCAGGCTCTGCCTCCAGCACCCCTGGCTGTGACGGCGGGGGGGGGAGGGGGGGAGGCGGCACCTCCAGTCTCTCTCCCTGGATGCCTCTGCACGCAGAAAGCTCCCCGAAGCCCCCTCATCTCGCCTCTGCAGGCGGCTCCCCATCTGGGTGAAAGATGCGGGCCCGTTATAAATCCTTCGGCCTCTTTATTGCCTGTGAGGCTCTGATGCTGCTTTTACACGCCCATGTGTTTCCGCTTAAGGCGCTTCATTCAGATCGAATTGGAAGAGAAGTCCGGATTACCCAACCACATGACCGGGGTGAGAGCCCGCCATCCTTCGGGTGATCCCCGTAAATTCAGAGCAGGGAGGTGGGGTGGGTGTGGGGCCTGGTCTCCCGACCCCCTCCCATCCATACCCGATGCTCACTGCGCGCCCGGGGTGACAGGAAGGCCGGGTGCACGCTGTCCCTCCAGACAGAGCCACTCCTGTCCCGTAACTCAGGCCTGAAATGTGCGCCCGCTGCTCACACGACCTGGGAAAGCAGTCCGGGCGTGGATTTTAAGGCAAGAGTCAGGCTGACATAGAATCCTGAGCAATTTGTAAATTACAGTGGTACCTCGAGCTACGAGTGCCCTAACATACGAGATTTTTGAGATACGAGCCATCGAGCAAGCGATTTTTGCTTTGAAATACGAGCAACATTTGAGATACGAGTCATCGCGCGGATCGGCCGGCTGCACACGACCCACCCGTTTACCGCGACTCGATCGTCTCATAGTTTCCCACGCCTCAAGGTTACGGAACCAATTAAACTCGGATCTCGAGGTACCACTGTATTTTGTGAACACCTGAGATGCAAACGCCATCCGACGTATCCCCAGAGAAAAGGTTTGCTTCAAACCGATTTAAAAATCCGCCTTCAATCAAATATGTCACTTGTGGCCCACGTCACAGCAAAATGAGAGCAGTTCCGAGTCGAATTCATGTCACGCGTCTTAAAAACAGGGCGCCCACATGAGCAATGTAAAAATACCGTGCACCCCATTCTCTCTCTTCATGTCTCAATCCATCAAGATGGCCTGTGATGTTTCTACAGAAATTACTCCACTTCCTGACTTTTCTTGTAGGTACTAGAAGCCCAGGGCATGACATTCGTACAGTGGGAGTGTGTGTGTGGGGGTCCCTCAGCCTGACCTGCACCCTCTCACAGTTCGGGACCCCTCAGGTTAAGCAGCAGGAACTGAGGTCAACTGCACAGAGAGGTTTCCACCACCGCTGCTGTGCTCACCAGCCATGAGCCCCAGCTTCTGGCTGAGTGGCGCTCCCCACTGTGGGAGCACACTGACCACCAGGGGCAGCTCCTGTGTTGAGCATCTGCCCCCTGGTGGTCCTTGCACATCATAGCAACCGGTCATTCTGCTGTTCGGTCGATTTGCACGTTAGCCTTTTATTATATAGGAGGATTCTCCGCTGGCCGTTTGTGAACTCTACCGGTGGGTCTGCTGCAATTTTCCAAAGATGTTTACAGGACACATGACATCATCACCGTGACAGGCTTCACTGTTTATACCGATCGGGTTTAGAGGGTCTTCAAAACATGCCTTTAAAATCTCAGTTATTATGTAGCTTAATGCGTTCCTGATGTTTCTGGAGTAACACACGTCTAAAAATAGAGAGATGGTTTCGTGAACAGCAAACGACCTACTTAGCTGGTCCATCCGATGCATGACTAGTGTGCGTGCGTCCAAGGCCGTGGGTCGGCAAACTGCGGCCCACGAGCCACATGCGGCTCTTTGGCCCCACGAGTGTGGCTCTTCCACAAAATCCCACTGCCTGGGCGAGTCTATGTTGAAGAAGTGGCATTAGAAAAAGTTCAAGTTTTAAAAATGTGGCTCTCCAAAGAAATGTCAATCGTTGTCCTGTTGATATTTGGCTCTGTAGACTAATGAGTTTGCCGGCCACTGTTCTAAGGCAAGCCGACCTGCGCCATGACTACGGAAGGAGTGAGCAGACAGCAAGTGAAGTGACACCGGGAGAAACAAGAGAACCTTACAAACGAGAAAAATATCCACCGGAGTAGAAGACCTGTCCTATTTTAGCCAATCGGCTGTTACCAGCTTCAAACTGTTAAAAGTCTCTTTTTAATGTGTGTTTGCTGCCTGAGATGCTTCAGATAAAGTCCTTCCATAGAACCCACCTAACAGGTGGCCGGAGCGTTTCTACCTGAACTTGCAGTGGCGGAAATTCTGTCCTGAAAACCTAGCCCCTGCCCGGGCCGGGGGCTCAGTTTGGAGCGTTGTCCCATACACCAAAAGGTTTTGTTCCCTGTCAGCGTGCCCACTGGAGGCAACCAGTCGGTATGTCTCTCCCCCTCGCCCCCATCCCTCTCCGGCCGCCCTCTCTAAGACCAATTAAAAACAACACAAACCCTAGTCAGTCCCACTGCGGGGTGGCCAGCAGGAGAGCAGTGACCTCTCAATAGAGCTGAAATCCCCTTTCTGTGGGTTGCCCACTCATGTAGGTCTGTCCCAGTCTGGATTTACGTAGAGCAAGTAAATTTCTCTTAAACACTGTCACACCTAAGCTGTTTATCATGCTCCCCAAAGCTTTTAAGCTCCAGCCCAGACTTCCCTCCAAATGCCCTTGCATTTCAGCTCTTTGCCCTCCCCGCCCCCATCCTGGTTACCTTCCTTTGATCACCTTCTGTCCCCTAACATCCCACCGACACATCGACCGTGCGTACAGGGGTGAAGGGAAAAGAAGAGCGATTAGACCGAAATATCAGTGGTGATTACTTCTAGATAGAATGACAGACTGTTTTTTTCTTTTCTTCTTCCTGCTTTTTTCTCTGTCTGCCCTGTGTTCTTCTACAAGGGGTATGTGTGACATTTAAACCCAGGCGGTTCCATATTCATTCGTTCGCTGGCTACTGAGCACGCAATCTGTGCCAGGAATGGCTGGGTGACGAGTGTGAGGTTGTAGCCACAGGGAAGTGAGATGAAACCCCCTGCCCTGTGCACCTACCTCCTCACTGCAGACGACAAAGAAAAAGAGAAGAAAAGCAGGAGTAAAGTGAGTGTCTCGTCGGAAGGTGCTATAAAACGGAAGAGGGAGTGGGGGTGCTGTGGTGGGGTACACCGCTGAACAGGAGGGACAGGGAAGACATGACGAATGGGACAAAGACCTCAAGGAAGTGAAGGGACAGTCAGAGAGCTATTGAGCAGAACATTCCAGATGAAAGGAACGGCATCTGCACAGGTCCTGGGGCAGGGAGATGCCTGGAGAGCTGGAGAAACACCAAGAAAGCCCGTGTGCGTGAAGTGGAGACAGCCAAGGGTTAAGCAGCAGGAGCTGAGGTCAAAGAAGCAGTGGGGTCAGAGGGAGCAGGGCCCCCTGGCCACGGGAAGCCGTGGGCCTTTGTGCTCGGTGAGCCGGAAGGTACTAGAAGGCACTGGCAGGCACTGGGAGGCTTTCGGCAGCGAGGTGACGAGGTCCAGCGACATTTCAGCAGGCCCTGTTCGTTGCTCGTGGAGACGTGAGCCGGGGGAGACCAGCGCAGAAGGAGGGAGACAGTAAGGAAGAAGGAGCCGGGACCCACAGGCCGGGCCCTGGGGGCCAGACCAGAGGGAGCTGCAGGGAAGTGGGCACACTCTGGGTCCCCACAGCTCAGCCCACAGCATTGGCAGAGGAGAGAGTTAAAAGAAGCGCCTGGGACTAAACACGACACTCCCCGAGTGGTCTTGCCCAGGCAGAAGGGCAATAGGATTTTATACTTCCTTTACCAGGGGTATCCTATTCTCTCTCTCTCTCTCTCTCTCTCTCTCTCCTCACACACACACACACACACACACACTAGCCAACCACGATGCCAAGGATTCAGGGAGGTACACAGCCCAGGTGGGAGGTGACTCGACGAGGGTAAAAACCCCTACAGACACTCCTCCCCGTAATCACAGCCTTCTCTCCTCCATCCTGCCCTGCCCTCACCCTTTCTGAACCCGCCTTCCCTCCTTGTTCAGATCCCTTCCTGGACTAGTCTCTGTTCTCACAGATCCTGGATCCACTCCTGCTTTCACTTGCCTCCTGTGATCCACTCATTGTCCTCTTACTCTCCCCGGAACTCTCTCTCCTCTCATTCCTGACCAGAGGGCTGGGCCACCCCCTCCTCCCTCAGTCCCTTTCCTTTTCCCCGGCCCCAGAAACTAAGCTTCGCTGGAGAAACCATGCAACGCTATTGGTGCCATCGGCCACAAGACCCGGGGTTTTTTAAATGCGTTTGGAATTCACTCCCACTCTTGATTTATCTCTAATGCACTTCCTAGGCGTTAGCCGACATAGCTATGGGAAGCCTCCTCTTTTCCTGCCCCTTGTCCCAAACCTATTCTCACTCCACTCCCCGAGGAGGGATGACTGTACAGTGGCACCTCGAGATACGAGTGCCCTAACCTACGAGATTTTTGAGATACGAGCCGTCGAGCGAGTGATTTTTGCTTTGCAATATGAGCAACATTTGAGATAGGAGCCATCGCGCGGATCGGCTGGCTGCACACGACCCACCAGTTTACCGCGACTCGATCTCTCATAGTTTCCCACGCCTCAAGGTTACGGAACGAATTAAACTCGTATCTCGAGGTACCACTGTACTTTTTATTTTGTGGGAAAGAGTAAACCCACAACATGTAAAGCCCTTTCCCTGTGAGCCTTTCACACTCAAGAATTCTCAGTAGCTTCACCCTTTGCTCTTGTCTCTGAGCTGAGCCTTCCCAAACGTAACCCCTCCATCTGAGCCCTGGACACAGACCCTGCCAAGTCTCCCAGCACGCTGCCCCACCCACCGTCCTTTCCATTGTGTGCCTCCCAGGTTTCTGTCTCAATGGGCACATCCCCTGTGCAAGAGAAGCTTCTTCGGACCTCGAACAAACAACCCAAACCATCTCTTGACCCCACTTCAGCCAGCATGCAATACCTCACTTTTTCTGGAGTCAGGAAAAGGTCGCTAAGGCAGGAAGGCACCACAGTTCTTAGGAACAACGACAAATACAACGGAGTCCTGTCCTTGGCCACCATATTTCTCCAAAGAACAGTCAACACACCCTGACGTGTTCCCACGTTCTCTTAGTTAGCCGCAAGAAGTCCACTGGGAGGACGTCCGTGTTGCGACCACACCCAGGGCCAGAGTGACCACACCCAGGCCAGTGACACGCTCCCTGATGGGTGATCGTCACCCTCCAGCTCCACACTGTCTCCTGGGCCCCAGCCCACTTCCTCCCAAACATCTCTACTCAACTCTTCCAAGCCAAAGGTCAGGACCCAAATTCTCCAAGCTGCCCCTCCCTTCTCTTTCCCATCCCACTCCATCCTTCTCTTCCTCATGAATCTTCTTATTCCTAGAAATGGCTCCCTGGTCTCCCAGGCCTCAGAGTCCAGTCAGCTTTCAAGGAGTCTTCTCTGCATACAGCCCTTCGTGCCTCTTCCCGACTCCATCTCCCATGCCCACACCTTGTCCTTTGTCTATCAATCCGTCTTCGTTTTACCCCAGATTTGAGTGGCCACCCACCCCCTTAAAATCCTATAGCTATTATGATTTTTTTTTCTTCTGTTGCCACAGTTACTCCTAGCAGAAGCTTTTGTGCTGTGCCTGACCTTCCCCTATTCACACAGAAGGGCTCCAGTTACAGGGACCCTCTTCTGACCCTCTTCATGTCCGCCACAGAGCCATACACACCACGCAGTAAGGACCGTCCTGTGCTTCCTTCAGTCCCACTGAGAAGAAGAATGGTGTCTATTACAAGTATTTCTAGTGCCCGGTCAAATGAATCAATGATGGCTTCTTTCTTGTATGTGGGTGGTCTTCTGAGAGGGTTCTCAACCCAGCTGACAACCATTAAGAACAATATTCCTCTTTCAGGCCCAGGAGGTGATTTGCCTGTCTGCAGGCATCCTGCCTGCCTGTAGAATTGCTTCTTGTAATTTCCTTTGAGCTCCTAGGGCGTTGGAAGGAGGCGTCTAAGAAATGAGTCACAGGGAATTTCCCATTGCCGCTGGCCCAGTGTGCCCTGGACAACTTCTGAGTCAGTTCACAGGGTGACATGAAAGACAGGATTTTTCAGCCACCGCTGGACCTCACATCTCCTGATTTCACATGGTTACCCAGCTCCCCATATATGCGGCTATGGGTTTATTCTTGCCAAAATATTTGGAGTCAGGTTAGTGATGGAAGAGGCTGCATGTGGGGTGACCCAAGATATACGTGGCTGATACCCAATACATCAGCTCACTAGAACAAACCCATCCCCATAAGATAGAAGGGAGCACTGCCTCCGTGGGAAAGATGATATATTAGGCACCTGGAAGACAGTCCCTACAGTAAACAGAAGAAAAGCAAAGGTGAGATAGTCACCATTACGGAGGGCAGAAACCTACAACTACACACGTCTCTCCATCTATGAGAGCTCAGGATCCCCTAGCAATATGCACCTTTGTGATCTGCTGTCTAGAATGTAACACAGCCGAAACCGGTTTGGCTCAGTGGATAGAGCATCGCCCTGCGGACTGAACGGTCCTAGGTTCGATTCCAGTCAAGGCCATGTACCTTGGTTGCGGGCACATCCCCAGTAAGGGGCGTGCAGGAGGCTGCTGATCGATGTCTCTCTCTCATCGATGTTTCTAACTCTCTATCCTTCTCCCTTCCTCTCTGTGAAAAATCAATAAAATATATATTTTTTTAAAAAAGAATGTAACACATACACACAGTAAGATACAGTGGAGTGGCTGCTGGGGATTGTTTGTCTGCATTAGGACTTCTTAACTGGATTAGCAGGACAATGTTCTGGGAGATGAGTCTTTCAAAACAGACACTTGTTTATATGCATATAGTACTGTATAATCTCACTTCAATGAGGAGCCTGAACACCAAACGGGGAGAAACAGAGTGGATGGGGTCTGGGAGTGGGGGGGGGGGGCACAGGGAGATCCGCTCAGGGGCACACACCTCCCCAGACAGGAGGAGGGAGTCCTGGGCTGTGACTAGAAGGACGCGGGGGCGCCGGCAGGTTGTCCACGTGGCCATCAGGGTGGTTGCCCTGCATGAACAATGCGGTACGCCGTCGGTGCAAGTTGCAAAAAGAGCACTGTATTTTCCGGCGTAGAAGATGACTTTTAAACCCAGGAAACGCTTCTCAAAAGTCAGTGGGTCATCTTATACGCCAGGTGTCCTCTTATAAGGCGGGTATATCCCAAACTCTGTATTTTAACTGGAAAAGTTGGGGTCTTCTTATACGCCTGAAAATATGGTGCATTTTCTATGTTTCCACCACAAACAAAATAAACTGATAGAGTGAGGCGCTGGGGATGTTCACTCACCCAATTGTGGCCATCACGTCCCCAAACATCCGTGTACCAGATCACACACACCGCACACTTACACGGTGGGAAATACCAGTCCTATCGCAACAAACCTTGGGGGAAACCACCACTAAAAAAAAACAACAAAAAAACACACACAAAAACTAAAAAAAAAAAAAAAACCCTCTGTGTCACTGTTTCTCATTCACAGCCACATTTCTGCGCCAGGTAGGTCTGATGCCACATAAGACGTGTTCGTTTTCAGCTCGGTTTTTAGGAATCAGGTCACAGGCCCCTTTATGTCTGTTGAGGGGCTCTGTGTGAATTTTCCATCCCTAAACACTCAGGAACAAGAACAGAAGTGCATGGCTTTAAGTGACTCAGAAGATAAAATTACTGTATTTTCCGGCATATAAGACGACTTTTTAACCCGGGAAAATCTTCTCAGAAGTTGGGGGTCGTCTTATATGCCGGAAAATACAGTAGTCTCTTTGTATTTTAAATTTGGGTTTAAAAGTCGTCTTATACGCCGGAAAATAACTTACATATACATATACATTTTACATATACATATACATATACATATACATATACATATACATATACATATACAT
>JAAGEH010000113.1:44527-57031 GCA_011751065.1 Lasiurus cinereus
GGGAGGAGGGGGAGGAAGAGGGGGAGGGGGAGAGGGAGGAGGAGGTCAGCTCTGGTGAGTTTTTCAATCATCCCTGGAGAAACAGGGGGAAAGTGGAAGATGGCAGTTTTATAAAATAACTGAAGGCTTTGTCCTTTCTTTTGAGATCACACCCTCCGTGTTTCTGAGGAGGGGTAAGTGCTCAAAGGTCCTTCATTGGCTGAAATGCTGTGCAGTTACAGAATAAGATGGCCTTTTGCTTTCAATATCCTTACTTGACACAGAAATGGGCCACCCTGACCCCCCTCCCTTTTTGTTTTATTTGTCTCAGGTCTTAAGAGCACTCTCCACTCTGAGAGATTGTGAGAATTTGATTCGTTACCAGAAAACACGTATTATGAAATAAATAGAAAGACATGCAAACGATCATATACCGTAGTAGGGCCTGGATAAATCACACACAAATGTGATACGAAATGCAAAATGGAGATAGTTGCCTGGGGAGGGTATAATCCGGACAAGGTAGAACCGCTTTAAAGCGCTTTTAATATTCCTACGGAATCCTCTCCTCGATGAAAATAATGAGTAAGCAGGAGATCAAAAGCCAAAAGAGAAATAAAAATCCCCCTCTCAAAGCATGCGCCGTTCTCTCTAGAACCCCTGGGAGTGAGTCTTTCCAAAAATATTCAAATAAACGCTAGCTCTTTCATCGCGTGTATAATTTACGCACGCCGGTTATTTATCGCATCCTGTCGGAGCGCCGGTCCAGCCCACGTGTCCGCGCGGCGACCTGAGGAACAGTCCGGGGCGTCGTCAAAGCGCCCCCCCCACCCATCCCTGCGTGGGGAGCCGGGGCAGGGGCGACCGTAAAGCCTTCATGCCGTTTCCATTAGCGCCAGGCCCCGCCGGAGTCTCAGCCCATTCGCTCTCCGATCGGGAGTCTGAAAGGGGAGCTGAGGGTGTTCTTATTACAGAATCTGCCCTGCCCCTTCCCTTCCCCGATTCTAACGGGAGATCCTGCTTTGGTTGCCCTTAAGACAGTACTGACGTCGTGTTTACAGTGATTACGGTGGTTAGCAACACTGTGCTGGACACTCAGAAAGTGGCTCAGAGGACAGGCTGGTGGTAAGTGTTCTTACAACAGCAATAACAACAACAACAATTATATCCTCTTCAGTGCTAAACAGATGAAATCGTTTTCTCTGTCTGTCCTCCCTTCCAACATCCTCTTTCCCACAGTTGAAGGTTGACTGTCTTCCTGAATTCTCAGTTTTTCCTCTCAGAGGAAGGGGATCATTCTTACATCCTCCCTCCCCACTTCTGTCCACTTTTTAAACAGTTGAAACGCTGTCTGTGCTATCCTACCGGCTTCCAACACCAATCATAATATCACATCATATCCAAAGAAAATGATCGTCAAGTGGAAACTTTCCCTGTCATCCAATGAGGTTTTTTTAAAAAATTGCTTCGTTTGCTGAAAATCCATTCTGTCCAAGGGGCTTACCTAGAAGGACAAAAAAAATTTTTTTTTTCCTAAAAATCAACCCTAGGTCGTCACCACAGGGCATATTCATCCGAGACAGTCCGCCAGGCCCTCTTCCCACGGCAAATATGATGGGGTGCTCTAGGAGATATAACCGCCAGCGCCTCTCACCCCCAGAAAAAATGACGTACGGAATAGCTAAGAGCAAAAAGGGAGAAAAAGAAATCACGAAGGTCCAGAGTCCAAGTGGGAAATTAAAGCAAGAGCGGCACCTGAAATCACAGGAGCCCTGGGGGTCTGGGTTCCAAACACAGAGGCTAAGGGCAGTGGTGGGCGTCCAAGGACACGCAGGGACAGACGACGTGGCCGTGGCCCAGGGGAAGCCGGAGAGGAAGGACTGGTACCCTTTAGAGCAGGAAAGCTTCCCACATGCCTGAGGTCATGTGACAAAAAGATTAAAAAAAAGTTGCCTGTAAGAAATCCAAACCACAGCATTGTTACCTATTACCTATAGCTTGTACCAGGATGGGTAGATCAGTAAGCCCCCCTAAAGATGTGCTCGCAAACCCGTATTCTGAGAACATGAAGAAGAAACGAAAATGAGTAGATTTTAGCAGCCGCAGTAGATGCCAAAAGGAGGAAGACTGACACCCCAAACATCCTGGGTTTTTAAAACACCAAACCCAAGAAGTCTACCAAACGAACTTAACATCGCTTTTCAGAAAGTAATGAAAAACCATCGTGAGAAGCAGGACCGTATCAACCAAGTAAAGGCAGAGTTGAAATAACTCTGAAGGCAACTTCCAGAAATGAAAAAAATATATAACAGACTTAAAAGTCAATTATTCATCCACGATGGGGGAAAAAGTGGTGAACTCCCTAGAAAAAAAATATATATACTGTATATATGGGGGGGAGGGGAGGCTGGAATGCAGTTTCCAGTGCTGGATTTCCATAATGAGCGGATAATAAAAATGGGAGATAAGAAATATTCCAGACACTTTAGGGGGAGGGGGAGAATAATAAGCAGATTCGAGGAAATAAATGAGACTTCGGCATAAAATAAAATAAATAAAAAGGAATCCTGTGCAAAAGAAATATAATTAAATCCACATCTAGTCATATCACGATGGAACATCAAAGACCAAAGCGCAAGTATGAAAGGACAAAAGGGAGATTTTGTGCGAAGGAGCCTGTGTGATGGAGGCGAGATTCCCCGGCAGCCACAGCCGACGCCAGAGGCAGTAAAACCACATTGTCAGAGAGACAGCCCGCGCCAGCGGGCGGGGGCCGGGGGCCGGGTAATGCTGGTGACCTGCCTCACCACCAGGCGACATGAGCATTCAAACTCGGGGAACACAGAACAAGTTTATCACTCATGGACTTTTAGTCAAAGAACGACAAGAAAATGAAGCCCAGGGGGAGAGAGAAAAATATCAATTCAAGAAAGCAAAGGCATACCATTTAGTAGGTAGTTGATAAACTCAGAGAAACACTAAAATAATTAAATATGCTAATAAGGGTCCCTTTCAGAATGATTTTAAAGCCAAGCGGGACTGGAAAACTAAGCAAAACGATGGGAGTGTTGGGAGGAGGAGGGAGATGAGCCTTGGACTCTGTGGAAAGAGGGCTGCGAGACTGCTGAACTTCCAAACGCCGCCGTTAGGTAAAGAACCGTCAAAGTGTAGGAGCGGCCCACGCTGCCTAAAATTAGAAAGCAGGCATTCCAAAAACAGCGGGTGTGAAAGCAGGAGTAAGTAATTTGATAAAGTCAGAAAAGGAGTGAAAATGGAATGGTCAAAGTAAGTTAACAGTAAAATACACACACACACACACACACACACACACACACACACACACACACACAGTGGTACCTCGAGATACGAGTGCCCTAACATACGAGATTTTTGAGATACGAGCCGTCGAGCGAGCAATTTTTGCTTTGAAATACGAGCAACAGTTGAGAGAGGAGTCATCGCGCGGATCGGCCGGCTGCACACGACCCACCAGTTTACTGCGACTCGAGCATCTCATAGTTTCCCACGCCTCAAGGTTACGGAACGAATTAAACTCGTATCTCGAGGTACCACTGTATATATATAATGTAGTATTTATACTGTAACTACATTATAAATGTACTTGAGGCCCGGTGCACGGATTCGTGCACCAACGGGGTCACTCGGCCTTGTCTGCGTGGATCAGACCAAAACCAACTCTCCGACAGACATCCCCCGAGGGGTCCCGGATTGTGAGAGGGCGGTTCTCAGGGGATGCACCCCGGAATCGGGCTCCCTCCTCTCCGGTTCCAGGTGTGTCACCTGAGAACTGCAGCTGCCAAGTGACCGCAGCTCGGCAGCTCCCGTGTTGAACACCTGCCCCCTGGTAGTCAAGTGCGCATCATAGCTACCGGTTGGATGGGCAAACAGTCAGGTGCTCGCTTAGGCTTTTATAGAGAGAGATGTTATGTAGATTAAGATCACCTGTAGCACGACAACGGTTCTCCTTGGGGGTGATTTTGAAAACCCAAGTTCTATTCTGTTTATGACAGACATAGCCAAAACATAAACGAATAGAAAGGTCGCACATACATTAAAAAAAGGAAAGTTGGAGTAGCCATTTTACTCTCAGGAAAAGAACAGATTGTAAGACAAGACTCATTATTAGGCATGAAGGTGGTCCATGCTTAATGATAAAAAAGAAATGGTATGCTTCCCAGAGATCCAGAAGCAGTAGGCATCCAACGGCAGAACCTCAGGATAAGATGCTAAAAGGGAACAGCATCATGAAGAGAAATAGAAAAATCTACTACATGGAAAGAAAAGTCCACTTTCTCCCAAACCGCCGGATGCAGCTGGCAAGAAAACCCGTGTGAATGGTTCTCAGAGGATGTTGTAAGAGACTTGACCTGTCTCCTGAGATTCAGTGACCCAGCCAAGACCAGGGAGAAGTCTGACACCCCACGTTCCGAAGAGAGATGTGACTCGTTACGGCCAGGGTTGATGAAGAGGGGACTGAAGGGTCTGGTCACAGATGCGTGTCCCGTGCATGCTGTGGAGTCTCCAAAGGTCTTGCTGATACAGAGTGGACTCTGAGGTCCATCAGGGCTGCCTCTCCATGGGGTGCCCACCAGGACAGGACGAAGGAACCTGGAAGCAACCAGGCCAAGGGATCCCCAGATCCCCTAGGAACCTCAGGTCCCCCTGACACACACACATGGGGCTGCCATCCAGAGAGGGGTACCCAAGCTTCTACAGAGACCCACCCCCATACTGGGGAGAACCAGGGAGCCAGAACCGGTGAGAAGAATGAAGGATGGAACAGACCTCCCGTCCGTATCCCCAGGGCCCATCCCTCAGGCCTTGGGGGGCAGGGGCAGGCAATTGAGGGAGAAGGGAGGAGTGAAATCATGGGAAAGGTTTCTGTTAGCCTAGACCAGACTTTTATTTTTTTATATATATATTTTATTGATTTTTTTACAGAGAGAAAGGGAGAGAGATAGAAAGTCAGAAACATCGATGAGAGAGAGACATCGATCAGCCACCTCCTGCACGCCCCAGAGTGGAGATGTGCCCACAAGCAAGGTACATGCCCCCAACCGGAATCGAACCTGGGACCTTTCAGTCCGCAGACCGACGCTCTATCCACTGAGCCACACTGGTTTTGGCTAGACCAGACTTTTAAAGGACGGATGGAGACCGGAAAGATCCTGGGTCCCCCCAAGAGGGCAGTAAGGGAAGTGGGAGACGCAGACGCAGGCCAGGCGAGAAGGCCATCGCACTCAGCAGGGACAGAGGTCTGAAAGCTCAGTGGTCCTCTTGCTCCCACCGGCGTGAGCAGCATCCAGCCGCCAAGAGAAACACACGCATCTTCTCAGACCCACGTGGAAGATCTGAAAAAGCTGACTGGCAGAGAGTGCGTTCCTAGGAAATAACCCACAAAATCTGAGGAACACTGTGACATGACTGCAAATCACAAAACGCCATCGCAGAAAGGGGGCTTGGGAACCCAAAAAAGGGAATTTTCAAAATAATGATGAGTCGCGTGAAATCATGAAATCATTACAGCTGAGCCGCCACACCTATCCACACACGGACTAGACCTACGTGCATCGCTAGGAATCAGTCTTAAAACATCACGTGGAGCCCTAACCGGTTTGGCTCCGTGGATAGAGCATCGGCCTGCAGACTGAAGGGTCCCAGGTTCGATTCCGGTCAAGGGCAGGTGCCTTGGTGGCGGGCACATCCCCAGTGGGGGGCATGCAGGAGGAGGCAGCTGATCGATGTCTCTCTCTCATCGATGTTTCTAACTCTCTATCCCTCTCCCTTCCTCTCTGTGAAAAGTCAATAAAATGTACTTTTTTTAAAAAAATCATGTTGAGGGAAGACGCAAATCACAGAAGGGCATGTATGAAATAAGGCTGTTTGTGTAAAAGCGTGATGTATTTCTGGAATATGTGTGTGTACATGTGCATGTGTGTGTGTGTGTGTGATGTCTGGCACATACATGCAAAGAGAGAGGCGTGAGCAGAAAGCCCTCACCCCCATGTCCCCATATAAGTGGAGGAGCGAGGGGATTAGAGGCAGGAAAACGAGTCACTGACTCCGCCCGGGAGCCGTTGTTCTCCAAAGAGCTCGAAGGCAGGCACTCAGGGTGCCCGAGGGAGACGTGGTCGGGGCAGACACAGGCCTTGGCTGCTCACTGTTATGACTGGGTGTCCGTGTACAGTGGCACCTCGAGATACGAGTGCCCTAACATACGAGATTTTTGAGATACGAGCCGACGAGCGAGCGATTTTTGCTTTGAAATACGAGCAACAGTTGAGATAGGAGTTATCGCGCGGATCGGCCGGCTACACACGACCCACCCGTTTACCGCGACTCGAGCGTCTCATAGTTTCCCACGCCTCAAGGTTACGGAACGAATTAAACTCGTATCTCGAGGTACCACTGTATTTCCCACACCCAGAACCAGACCCAAAAAAAGCCGGCAGAGGCTCGGGCCGTGCCAGCCAGCTCCTGCTCCTGAGCCGGGCAGCCCTTGGGCCAGAGGACAGACTGGAGGCCCCAGGGAAGGGACAGGGGGCCTACCAGCCCCCGGGGTTTGGGGATTTGGCAGGAAAGCACTGTCACCAGCACTCCACCACCAGTGCCTGCCAGTGGCTCCTCCCCCCGGTCCCCCAGCCCCCAGGAGAGCTGCAGGGAGAAAGGAGGTGCCTGATGCACCCCCACAGGAGGCTGGGTCCCTGCCAGCCAGGCTGTCCAGGCCCAGGCCCAGCCCAGGAGCGGAGGGCCAGCCTCCGGCGGCTCTCGGGCTGGCAGCCTCCTGGCCCTCCGTCTCCCCTCCGCCCGCTGGCTTCCCTGCCGTCCGGCGTCCCCGCCAGCAAACGCCATCTGACAGCCTCGCACGCAGCCGAGGGGGTGGATTCCTCGAAGTTTCGATGCAAACCCTGCGTGCTGACGAGGCGGGGCCTATGGAATTGCAATTGTGCCGGCGCTTAAGGACAATGAACTTTTGATCCGAGCCCAGCTCGGCGCTGTGGTGGGAGAGGAAACCTCAGGCATGGCACCCGGCCTGGCTGCGACCGCACGGGAACGCGCATCTGGTCAGCCGCGCCCCTTCCGTCCAGAGCCCGGGCCTCTGCCCTGAGCAGGGACCCGCTTCCCCAGCTGGCCCCCCACCAGCCACGAGGAGGAGGAGGAGGAGGAGGAGGAGGAGGAGGAGGAGGAGGCTGGGAGAGGCTGAAAGAGAAGGAGAAAGTGCCTCCCGAAGGGAGGGAGACCTTCAGAGGAGACCGCTCAGATGGCAAAGCCTCGCCCTGGCCCGGCCCCGCCCCGAACCCCGAGCCCAGGAGCCACCAAGATCGCCAGGCGGGCAGGGGGGTGGGGGAAACGGACAGAAACCCCGAGGGCGCTCAGACCCCAACGCTGGCCTCCGCCTGGCTCCTCACCTCCTCTCCCACCACAAGCCACACCTCCGAACCGCATCCGGGACCGGCCACCCCCGCCCGCCTACAGGGCCACGCCCTGGCCCCGGCCACGGTCACTTCCCACCGGGACGACTTCCCTGCCGTCCACACAGCAACCGGCCTGCCCTCCTGAAATGGCCCACGTCACGTCCCTCCCGATCCCCGCCCCCACCCCCTCACTGAGACTCAAACCGCAGGCCGTGCAGTGGCACATGATCTCGCTCATCGGTGGCATCCGATGAACCCCATGAACCGATGAGCGAAAACAGATCCAGAGACACAGAGGCATCGGAAGGACCATCCAACCTCAGAGGGAAGGCAGGGTGGGGGAGGGGGTGGGGAGGAGGGATCTCCCAAAGGACTTGTGTGCATGCATCTAAGCGGAACCCCTGGACACAGACAGGAGGGAGGTGAGGACATGTGCTGGGGGCGTGCAGTGGGGCTGGGGAGAGGTCAATGTGGGGGGAAAGGGAAGGGAAGAGAATTATGTAATACTTTAAACCAGTGGTTCTCAACCTTCCTAACGCCGCGACCCTTTAATACAGCTCCTCATGTGATGGCGACCCCCAACCATAAAATTATTTTCATTGCTACTTCATAACTGCAATTTTGCAACCGTTATAAATCGTAATGTAAATAGTATCTGTGTTTTCCGATGGTCTTAGGCGACCCCTGTGAAAGTGTTGTTCGACCCCCAAAGGGGTCGCGACCCACAGGTTGAGAACCGCTGCTTTAAACAATAACTAATTTAGAAAACAAAAACAAAACACAGACCGGGTCCTTCCGGGGCCCTAGCCCCTTGGAGATCGGCCCCCCGGTTCCTCTGACCTCCTCTCCACTCCGCCCCGGCCCTGTCCAGCTGCCCCGGCCTCCGCTCTGCTCCTCAGACTCAGAAGGCACTGGCTGTTCCCTCTCTGGAATGTTCTTTCCCCAAATAGCCGATGCTCCGGCTACAGGCCGTCACTCAACTGTCACTCCGCCCACTCCTGGCCAATCTACCATTTCCTTGATTCCCGCCCCTGCTCCCCTTTTCTCCTGGATGCTCTCTGCCACCCCAGCCTCTTCCTGTTCATCTTACTTACACTTTTATCCTCCCCCGAGGACATGTCTTCATTGACGTTTAGAGAGAGAGGAAAGGGAAAGAGCGAAACATCACTGTGGGCACTCCCACCGGAATCAAGCCCACGACCCCTGTGTGTGTGCCCGGACCGGGGACTGAACCTGCCACCTTTCAGTGTGCAGAGGATGCTCCACCGGAGAGCCCGCCAGGCCTGCCTGCCTGCCTGTCTGTCTGTCTTCTCTGTGACTATCTCCCCAGAGGATGGAACTCCTGGGCCAGGGACCCGAGTCTGCTCTGCTCGCTGCTCTACCCCCAGCACCGGGACCAGGGTGTGGCGCGTCGATCATCAGCAATAAATAGCTGCTCACTGAACTATGGAAGTCTGGGATAGAAGGGAAGCAGGGGGGTGTAGGGTGAGGTGGGGAGGGGACACCCCTCTGTCTTCTGGTGCGTGAGGTCAGCGCCAGGCAGGAAATAACGGGTTTTGTGGGATCCCGCTTTCCTGTGTCAAATGCTAATGGCTTTTTTTTTTAATATATTTTATTGATTTTTCACAGAGAGGAAGGGAGAGGGATAGAAAGTCAGAAACATCGATGAGAGAGAGACATCGATCGGCCGCCTCCTGCACGCCCCACAGTGGAGATGTGCCCGCAACCAAGGTACATGCCCTTGACCGGAATCGAACCTGGGACCTTTCAGCCCGCAGACCGATGCTCTATCCACTGAGCCAAATGGGTCTCAGCTAATGCTAATGGCTTTGATTTTTAAAGAAACACAACCCAGTTGGAGACATGGGAAGCCATTTTCCTCAAGTTCAGTTACACGGGCTCCGGCTCAGAAACGGGAGGAAGAATGGGGGTGACATTTCACCACGGCGGCCCTCGCCAGCCGAGGTGGAGGCACACACCGTCCTGAAGGCCCGGCCCCCAAACGCCGAATCCCGGCTCTCCGAAGCGGCCATGAGGTGGTCACGAACGTTTACATATTTCCAACGTAAAAGCCTTCGCAAAAATGGCTTCGGGGAAATGTCATTCATGTGGATTAATTGTTTGTCTTTTTTCTTTTCTTTTTTTTTTTTCTTGTAGAAATAAAATGATGGGAGTAGCTTTGTGGAGTTTTATGGGATTTTTTTGTTGTTGTTTATTTTGGTTCATTCTCACCCAAGGATATTTTTCCACTGATTTTTAGAGAGAGGGGAAAGGAAGGAAGCGGGGATGGGAGGTGGGGAGGAGAGAGAGAAACACTGATGTGAGCGATGCACACGTGCCCTGACTGGGGCCAGGAATCAAACCTGTGACCCCAGGTGCATGCCCTTGACTGGGAATCGAATCTGCGACCCTTCGGGGCCTGGGGTGATGCTCCAACCGCTGCACCACATCAGCCGGGGCCATGGAGTAGCTTCTGGATTAAAGCATATCAAACTGTTATGTTTTCTTGGGCTTTAAAATGTTTCCCAATTCCTACCACACATCGTGGCTCCTGCAGACTTTCTTGACATTTTGGGGGAGATTTCATTTACCTCAAGAGCGTCTGCTCACATTCAGTCCTCTCGGTCCCTTCTGAAATGTCCCCTGGCCTTTCTCCGTTTTCTCTACAGGATTACTTAAATTTTTTTAAAATATATTTTATTGATTTTTTACAGAGAGGAAGGGAGAGAGCCAGAAACATCGATGAGAGAGGGACATCGATCAGCCGCCTCCTGCACGCCCCACTGTGGAGATGTGCCCGCAAGCAAGGTCCATGTCACCAACCGGAATCGAACCTGGGACCTTTCAGAGCATGAAACCCGGTGGCCGCACTGTCATCGGTTGCTGGGTGAACTCATTAGCTCAGAGCCAGGCCCAGCAGCAGCCGAGGGGACCACGTTCCAATGGAAATGAGGGGCGGTCCTCGTGATGAACAAGGATTCTCTCTCCCTCCCTCCCGGTGCAGTGGGTGTTCATGATTTCCCCAAACTCTCTGCCCCAGCCCCAGCAGCAGGCAAGGCACCCACCAGCGGTTGTGCCCCACTGTTCAGCGGGAAGATGAGCGAGAGACAGGTCCCTTCTCCTTCCCTTTCTCCTCAGACCCATTCTCACCAACACCCACGCCTCTGGATAAACGGGAGGAACAGCGAAGGGACACAGGACCCTGAGGTGCCATCGGAAAAGGCAAGACGGGCTGGGGACTCTCGAGAGACGAGGAAGGTTCTACCGAAAAGGGGACCCATCCATACCCAACCACGGGCTCAGGGTCACCTCCACGCTGCCCCTGGGCATCCGCTGGCCACGCCTCCTCAGGACGCACGGTCATGGGCAAATATGTGCGTCTACACAGTGAAACTCCCACAGCTTAACCGAAGGAAGATCAACGGTCCATTCAAAAACTGGGCCAAGGAACGAAACAGAATGTTTTCAGAAGAGGACACACAGAAGGCCAAGAGACACATGAAAACACGCTCAAAGGCACTCATCATCCGAGAGATGCAAATCAAAACGACAGTGAAGTACCACCTCACACCTGTCACGATGGCAATCATCAACAAATCAACAAAGGACAAGTGCTGGCCAGGATGCGGAGAAAACTCAAAATGGAACTCCCATTGGACCCAGTGATCCCACTTCTAGGAATATATCCCAAGAAATCAGAAGCACCAATCAGAAAGGACATATATACCCCTAAGTTCATAGCAGCACAATTCACCATAGCTAAGATTTGGAAACAGCCTCAATGCCCATCAGCAGATGAGTGGATCAGAAAACTGTGGTGCATCTGCACAATGGAATACTATGTTGCTGTAAAAAGGAAGGAATTTTTACCATTTGCCACAGCATGGAGAACATTACGCTAAGCGAAATAAGCCAGTCAGAGAAAGATAAATACCATAGGATCTCACTCCTTTGTGGAATATAACGAACAACATACACTGATGAACATAAGCAGAACCAGAGTCATAGAAGCATCGAATAGACTGTCCAACCTATGAGGGTAAGAGATCAACCAAAGGACTTGTATGCATGCCTATGAGCAAACCAATGGACACAGAAGTGGGGGTGCTGTGAGGGCATGTACTAGGGGCTGGGAGCAGCCGGGGTGGAGGTTACTGGGGGGTAAAGGAGACTTAATATATTGAACAACAAAGAACTTAAATTTAAAGAAAAGGCACCAGGTCAACTCGAGACCTCAGCCTCTTCACACCTGCCTCCCGCCATCGAGTGAAGGTGCTTTAGACACCAGGAACCGCGGGCTTCGGGACCTCAGAGGCCCCTCGTTCTGCTCGCGGACAGCCGAGGAAACGAGGCTCTGGGGACGGAGATGTTCCCTGCGGCCCATGAGCAAGGGAAGAACGCCAGCGAGGAGCCACGTGTCTGCACGCGGAGCCCGGAGCCCTGCCTTCCTTCCAGCGCCTCCCTCCACCCCCAGAATCATGACAAAACACACGCCACACAGAGGAAGACCAGTTCTTCCCCGTTCGTTCCTCGGCCCACGGAGGAATGTGACGCCTGGGAGAAAGCTGGCGTCACCAACGCCTCCGCGACACCCACCCTCCCCCTCGTCCTTGCGGGAGAGCAGGGCTGGTGGGGGCAGCGACAGCCTCCGTCCAGGCCTCTCCGGGCTCCTCCGCAGCAAGTAGGTGTGGCCACGTCCTTCGCATGAAAAGCAAACTGGGCCCTGGGCGGTGTGGCTCAGTGGATAGAGCGTCGGCCTGCGGACTGAAGAGCTCCAGGTTCGATTCCGGTCAAGGGCGTGCACCTGCCCAGTAGGGGTTGTGCAGGAGGTGGCTGATCGATGTTTCTCTCTCATCGATGTTTCGGACTCTCTATTTCTCTCCCTTCCTCTCTATAAAAAACCAACAATATATATATATATATTTTAAAAAGAAGGAAGGGAGGAAGGGAGGGAGGGAGGGAGGGAGGGAGGAAGGAAAGAAAGAAAGAAAGAAAGAAAGAAAGAAAGAAAGAAAGAAAGAAAGAAAGGAAAGAAAGAAAGAAAGAAAGAAAGAAAGAAAGAAAGAAAGAAAGAAAGAAAGAAAGAAAC
>JAAGEH010000113.1:57131-87256 GCA_011751065.1 Lasiurus cinereus
GAAGGAAGGAAGGAAGAAAAAGGAAGGAAGGAAGGAAGGAAGGAAGGAAGGAAGGAAGGAAGGAAGGAAGGAAGGGAAGGAAGGAAGGAAGGAAGGAAGGAAGGAAGGAAGAAAATAGACGAAGGAAGGAAGGAAGAGAAAGAAAGAAAGAAAATAAGAGAGAAAGGAAAGAAGGAAGGAAGGAAGGAAAGAAGGAAGGAAGGAAGGAAGGAAGGAAGGAAGGAAGGAAGGAAGGAAGGAAAAGAGAAAATAAGAGAAAAAGTGGGGAAGAAAGAAACTGGTCTGGTGCAGGGAGACCTTCCAGCAAACTTAAGAGCCCGCTCTCCTGAGATCCCAGCCCACAGGGAGAGCCCAGGAGGGCATGCTGGGAGAATCCCTTCTGTTTCCACGCACAGGGCCTGACGCGCCGCTGACGAGGCCAGAATTTATGACCAGCCTCCTGGTTTCATCAATTAGCTGGCCGAGCGCTCGCCCCATCCCCGCGGGCCCCGGGACCCGTGAATTGATGGCATCCTGGCTTAAAGGAGCCTCTCGGCCATCACCTCGCAGTGCCGTGAGCATTCATTTTATCCCGGGACGTCATCCATCACGGTGATTATGAGCATACCGACATCAACAGAAGAGGGGGAGGGAGCATGCGGAGGCGAGGGTCTAATTGCAGGCGTACATCCCAAGAGGAAGGGAGACGCCGGAGAACGCGGGCGCGTCTCGAATGGGCTTCGTGTTATTCCAACTCCCAGCGCCTGACACCCCGCAAGGGGGAAATGGGCGGTGGGAAAAGCCCGCTGGAAATCCGCAGCCCCCCAGCCCAGCAGCAGTCCGGCCTCTTGTCGGGGTGTCTGGGCGGAGCCCCCTCTGGCAAGCAGCTCCGGGAGTGCTGGAGGGCGAGAACCCCTGAATCAGCATTGTGTTCCCTCAACACAGTGGTTCTCAACCTTCCTCAGGCCGCGACCCTTGCATACAGTTCCTCATGGGGCGGTGACCCCCAACCATGCAATTTTGCTACTGTGATGCATGGTGATGTCAATATCTGCATTTTCTGCTGGTCTTAGGCGACCCCTGTGAAAGGGTCGTTCGACCCCCAAAGGGGTCGCGACCCACAGGTTGAGAACCACTGCCTCAACACCATCTGGTGCCTTTGGCAAGGGCTTTCCGCTAGGTGGTGGCTCGATCTGGTTTGATGGGGTCCGTTGTGGCTCTGGTCTGATTTGGGGAGAAGCTGTGCAGCATAAGAGCTATGGTGTGTCCCTGCCCACGACTCCAAGGACTCACAACAAGGCCCCTTCAACCTGATGCCCATGCGAGGCAGCCAACGGACCTCTGGCCCAGCACGTTCCTCAGCCCTGCAGCCGGCCGCAGTGTGCCAGCGACCAGTGAGAAAGGACACCGGTGTATTTACTTCAACATACGGGTCAGAAATGGATTTTTTTTTAATAAATTAAAAAACAGAGAAAAAAATAGCAAAACTATTCCATCATCAAGAGGTGAAGGATGCCCCTGGCAGCTGGCATTACCCAGAGCATCTGTGTTGTCCGAAAAGCATGGATTGGGGAGGCAGAGAGATACGGGCTCACGTGTGGACTCCACGGCTCATTTCTGGTCGAGGGTGGCCTTTCTGCCCACCGGTCCGGGGCTAAGGCCAGTGTTCCTATGGCAGGACCCGGGGTGGGCGTGGACAGCAGGCTGGTCAGTTTGGTGCTGACATGACAGGTGTGGAAAGCTTGGGCTGTTGGATCTGTTACACATGTGGGTAAGCACAGACTTCTCCGTCAGAAGAAGCATTTTTCATTGGACATGGTAGGTGACTCTGTTCCCCCACAAAGGGGGATGGACTATCACCCCGCAGGGATCCCAACACTCCCTGTCCCAGAGGAGCTGGCGGATGTGGCAGAGGGACAGGAGAGGGATGCACCGGGCAGGACACGGGTGCAGGTGCGCACGCCTGAGCAGAACGCACCAAGCGTAGGGGAGAGAAACGGCAGCTGGACACGGTGTGGGGAGGCAGTGCGTGGCGTTCGACACCTCCACTCTTCCTGTGGGGGGTCAGGGGGGCGGGCACCAATGACCTCTCGCCGGCTCTCCGAGAAGCCAGCGTCCGCCCGGCATTTCAAAGCTGTGAACCAGACCCGTCTCTCAGCCTGGTCTCCTCGGCACTTTGAATCGTCCTAAGTCTCCTCAGCCAGAAAGAGACGTGGTACCTTTTCAACACATACCTGTACAGTGGTACCTCGAAATACGAGTTTAATTCGTTCCGTAACCTTGAGGCGTGGGAAACGATGAGACTCTCGAGTCGAGGTAAACTGGTGGGTCGTGTGCAGCCGGCCGATCCGCGCGATGACTCCTATCTCAAATGTTGCTCGTATTTCAAAGCAAAAATCGCTTGTTCGACGGCTCATATCTCAAAAATCGCGTATGTTAGGGCACTCGTATCTCGAGGTACCACTGTAGAGACTTTCTAGAACCATGCACAGAGAGTCTGGGAACACGTGAAGTGAAATAGCACTAGCGCCTCGCCCTGTAGGGAAATTACAGGGAGCGGTGTCTTCCTCCCTCTGCTTCTCTGTCCTTACCATTCTTTTCTGCACGAAATTCCACTCGTGTCGCAACGAAACTAAACGCACTGGGTCTTAAAAGGGTCACATGAGCTCAGCCATTTAAAAAAAATCTCAAGAGCTTTGCCATCTAAGGGACCACGTGAGCCGTCAATTATTTTTTTAGATATATTTTATTGATTTTCCACAGAGAGGAAGGGAGAGGGATAGAGAGTCAGAAACATCGATGAGAGGGAAGCATCTATCAGCTGCCTCCTGCATGGCCCCCCAGTGGGGATGTGTCCGCAACCAAGGTGCATGCCCTTGACCGGAATCGAACCTGCCCTAACATACGGAGGAATCGGAGTGCCCTAACATACGAGATTTTCAGTCTGCAGGCTGACGCTCTATCTACTGAGCCAAACCGGTTTCTGCAAGAAGCCCTAACTCCTCATGAGATGGTGTCTGACGTCAAAGTCGTGGAGAAAAAACTCCATTCGGGAAGAGCCCTCATGATGGGGTTAGTGCCCTTAGGAGAAGAAATAAGAGAAAGCTCACCTCCCCTCCTCCCCCCCTATCTCTCTGCCAATGGGGGTTGTGAGAAATACATGTCTGCTGTTTAAGCCACCCAATCTAGGGTGGTCCACCATAACGGCCTGGCTAACACAGGGAGTGGCCGTCTAAGGGGTACAGTTTCTATCTGGGATGATGAGAAGGTTCCAGAAATGACTAGTGGTGATGGATGCACCTGTTAGAGGTCCCTCCTGCCACTCACCTGCACACTGCCCACAGTCAACACTTTGAATTTTATGGTTATGTATATTTTACCAAACTAGAATCCCTTTGTCATCACAGTGGCTTAAACCAAATCAAGATAAGACAGGTGGAGGCAGGTGTGATGATCAGGGGCCTGGGCTCCTTCCGTCTGCAGGGTCTGCCACCGGAAGAGGCAGCCGCTTCTTGGTGACTGGAGACGGCTGCTCCAAGTCCAGTCACCCCAGCAGGTAAGACAGGGAAAGGAAAGGAGGAGGGCACAGCTTTCCCTTTAAAGATCCTCCTTGGAGGTTCGCCTCCCTGGGCATTGCACACAGCTCCTCTGCTCACCTTCCATTGGCCAGAACCTAGTCACCTGGCTGCACTCAGCAGCAAAGGACGCTGGGCAATGTAGTCTTCGTTCTGGGCACCCACCTTCACAGCTAACTTTCAGGAGGAGTTCTGCTACTGAGGAGGAAGAGAAGAATGAGTGCTGACAAAGGCGCCATCTTTGCAGCCGGCGAACATCACCTTGCGAACGTTCTTTGGCACAAAGCTGAGCATCTTTAAGGTTTCTAGGGCCCTATGCAAAAAGGGGGGGGCTTTAAGAAACAGCTGGGACCGAGCTTATTGCTTCAATAAGCTCACTTCCCAGCAAACAGGAAAACAGGAAATCCAGACCCTTAGAGCAGTGGTTCTCAACCTTCCTAAGGCCGCGACCCTTTAAGACAGCTCCTCATGGGGTGGTGACCCCCAAGCATAAAATGATTTCCGTTGCTACTTCATCACTGTCATTTTGCGATTGTTATGAACTATAATGTAAATATCTGATAGGCAGGATGTATTTTCATTGTTACAAATTGAACATCATTAAAACATAGGGATTAATCCCAAAAACAATATGTAATTATATATTGTGAAATATTTATTTCTCATGACAAATAAATGAAATGTTGTCTTGAATCGTGGTGTAGCATGGGTAACAGTCTTCCTAGGACAACAGTAAACGACATGGCTACACTTTGCTACACCGAGGAGCGGTGTGTTGGTTCCTAAGACCATGGGAAATATGTGTTTTCTGATGGTCTTAGGCGACCCCTGTGAAAGGGTCGTTCGACCCCCAAAGGGGTCGCGACCCACAGGTTGAGAACCGCTGCCTTAGAGGGATGCTCGGCACAAAGACAGTCATTCATCGTGCACGCCGAAGAAGGACAGCTAAGTTGAGAAGCCCTGCAAAGCCAAAAGGAGCAAAAAAAAATAAATAAAAACAACACCCAAAAAGATAATGACTAAGGATCACTGGAATGCCTCACCCCATCCATTTCGCAGAACCTGAAACACCTGGAATAACTAAATGTAAAAAAAGGCTCTATGTACTAATCTGAGCTGCATTCAGCGGTGGGGAGACCGGGAGCCCCCCCCCCCCCGGCACATTCCTCACATTCCAGGTGGATAACGAACATCTGCCTGGCCCAGGGCATCCGCCTGCCTCGCCTTCTCCCCATGCGTGTGCCCTGCCCTCCAGGATGAAGAAGACTCGGCCCCGTCCTACCGCACCATTCCCCACCCTTTTATTCCCTCCTAGGTTGTCTCTGGTTGGAAATTCCACAGGCCGAGTCCAAGGTTTCACATATCCACTCCGTCCAGAGAGAGAGAAGGCAGTTCTGGTGAGTCACAGAAAATTAGGTTTTTAAGAAAATAAAATAAAATGGCACCAGGAAGGATCAGTAACAGTAAACGCCCACATGTCTGGTCTCTGCAGAGCACCCGGGAGGGGATTTGGCTTTTAGCGGTCACGTAACATTCTGTGGCTGCTATATATGTCGTTTGCAGCAGAGACAGAGTAACGAGCAGCCTGGGGAGACGTTTATAGCCTCCCCATCCTTTTTAAGGGGAAGGCGGGGTCCCCGTTCTGACCTCCCTTTTACAACTTTCCTTGCTTTGGGGCAACATCCACGCCTAGGAACTCTGGAGCAACGCGGTCTCTGGCCTTTTCCTCCCCCGACTTTGGCAGAGATCTGCCCATGGAGGCGAAAAGCACCCACACTCCGCTTCTGACCTATGAGCCAGGAGGTCATGGTTCCATTCCCAGTCAGGGCACATCCCGGGTTGCAGGCTCGAGGAGGAGGGGGGCATGCAGGAGGCAGCCGGTCAGTGACTCTCTCTTCTCATTGGTATTTCTATCCCACTCTCCCTCCCCCTCTTCCCTTCTTCTCTGAAATACATAAAAACATTAAAAAATATTGAAAGTGCTCAGTCATCTCTCCAGTCCTGAGGCACTTTAAATATTTGTTAATGTTTTTAGGTATTTCAGGGAGGAAGAGAGGGGGAGAGGGAGAGTGGGATAGAAATATCAATGAGGAGAGAGAGTCACTGATTGGCTGCCTCCTGCACGCCCTCCTCCCACCCCCACTATCACCGCAAGAGCCTGCAACCTGGGCTAGTGCCCTAACTGGGAATCGAACCATGACTTCCTGGTTCATAGGTCAGTGCTCAGCCACGGAGCCACGCCAGGCAGGCAAATCCTGAAACACGTCCACCCTCCCTTCTTTCTAGCATTTATTTCCCATCTCCTCTCACAGCTTTCCGCGTCTCATGAGGAGCTAGTGTGTCCAACAGTTCTCGCTTAGCCTGTGGTCAAAGGAAGTACAGTGGTACCTCGAGATACGAGTTTAATTCGTTCCATCACCTTGAGGCGTGAAAAACTATGAGACGCTCGAGTCGCGGTAAACGGGTGGGTCGTGTGCAGCCGGCCGATCCGCGCGATGACTCCTATCTCAAATGTTGCTCGTATTTCAAAGCAAAAATTGCTCGCTCGACGGCTCGTATCTCAAAAATCTTGTATGTTAGGGCACTCGTATCTCGAGGTACCACTGTATTACTGTGCCTTCTTTTCACTCAGTTGTAGGAGGAAGATGAGATGACAGCCAACTCATCTCTCAAAGGTGTCTGCAACTCCCTGGGTCACGGGAGGGCCTCCCGGGACCCTCCTACCGCACGTGACCCCAGGGGGGGGATCCGTTCAAGAAAGGAGGGGGCTCTGGAAAACATGCACAGAAGCATGGCCGAGCGCTGAGGGCTGACCACGGCCTACCACGTGATCGGCAGCTGGAACGAAAGGCAGGAAGTGAGGGGCTGGGCCCGGGCCCCGGCTTTGCCAGGTGCCCGCTCTGCCACGCTGGGCAATCCCAGGCACCTGCTGTCTGGGCGGAGCATGAGCAGAAGAGACCAGCGAGCACTTCCCACTGGTCTCCCGTGAAAGAGGAGGCTGGGGCAGTGGGGGGGCCGGGAAGGGGGATCGGAAGAGCAGGAGGGCACTGGCTTCCACCAAGAGACTTACCCCCCCTTGGGGGACAGATTTACCTCCTGGGCTTTTATGCACCATTTTATCCCAACAGAGGACCCCTCCACTAAAATAATTTAAGGGGGGAAACTGGAGATCTTGTTCCTTTTCCCTGCAGGTGCCATATTTCCCGGCGTATAAGACGACCTCCGACGTTTCCAGTTAAAATACAGTGGCACCTCAAGATATGAGTGCCCTAACATACGAGATTTTTGAGATACGAGCCGTTGATCGAGCCATTTTTGCTTTGAAATACGAGCAACAGTTGAGATAGGAGTCATCGTGCGGATGGGCCGGCTGCACACGACCCACCAGTTTACCGCGACTCGAGCGTCTCCTAGTTTCCCACGCCTCAAGGTTACAGAATGAATTAAACTCATATCTAGAGGTACCACTGTATAGCGTTTGGGATGTACCCACCCTATGAGATGACACCTGGCGTAGAAGACGACCCCCGACTTTTGAGAAGATTTTCCTGGGTTAAAAAGTCGTCTTATATACCGGAAAATATGGTATTTGCCCAAGCCGGTCAAAGCGCCTGCGGTTGAGAAGCAATGAAAGCTGAAAAGGTAACCCCAAAGGGGACCTTTCCCCTGGAGGGGCCGTGAGGAAGCACGGGGCTGGGGCTCCTGGAAACCCCCACATGCAGCCCCACCCAGGGCACCCCTGCGGTTCTGGGTTCTGCGGAACATCGTCCAGCACAGCGGTCGCCAAGCGGTGACCCAAAGACCACGGGTGATCCCGAGGGCTCCACTCCATCCCGCACCTAACGGACAGGCACTCCCCTGGACGTCTGGGCCCCATGCCTAAAGGCTAAGGGGTACCATCCGGGAATCGCCCCACTCAGAAGGCAGCAATGTTATTCAGCGTTATTATTAGTCATAAGACAAGCTATCAAAAAGGAAAGAGGCAAAACCCATTTACATACAGGAGTCGCGGGCTCTGAGTTCTAAGAGCCTCTGAGTGTGGACGGCAGTGAGGCCGCGGAGAGAAGGAAGTTTACGGAAAGTTACAGGACGGGCGGAGCGAGGACCCAGAGCCGGCCATGCCAGTGGCTCCTTCTGAATGTGAGCCCACAGCAAGGACCTGCAGGCCCAGGAAGCTTCTGGCCCGCGGCACAGTCACCAACACCAACAGAAACAACAGCAACGTAATGCCAAACGGGGTGTCGGGAAGGAACGCTTTTCATTTTACAAAAATCCCATCAGTGTCACCCCTCAGAGCGAAGGGAGGGGAGGAGGGAGGGGGAGAGAGACCCAAGGACTTGTATGCGTGCACAGAAGCCTAACCAATGGACACGGACAGCAGGGGGGTGAGGGCTTGAGTGGGGGGGGGGGGGTTGGGAGGGTCATGGGGGGATACAGACACACATGTAATGCCTTAGTCAATAAAAATTTAAAAATAAAATAAAATAAAAATGTGCACTTAAAAAAATGATCATGAAGGTCCTGGAGATGAGAACAGACATTGCACCCATTAAATAAAAGTAAACAGCCCTAACCAGTTTGGTTCAGTGGATAGAGCGTCGGCCTGCGGACTGAAAGGTCCCAGGTTCGATTCCGGTCAAGGGCATGTACCTTGATGTACCTTGGTTGTGGGCACATCCCCAGGGGTTGTGCAAGAGGCAACCAATCCATGTTTCTCTCTCATCAATGTTTCTAATTCTCTCTCCCTCTCCCTTCCTCTCTGTAAAAAAATCAATGTATTTAAAAAAAACAACAACCATGTGACAAAAACAGGTAATTCATTAAGCACATTTATTGACACAGATGAAGACTTCCAATGAGCTGCTACGTTAAACATGAATAAAATGTCTATGTAATATAATCATCCACTTGGGGAGAGAAAGTGTGCCTAAAAGAACTGCCACTATTTTGGAATTAAATGCATCGCTGTCCACGGCCGTAACGTCAGCGTGTGGGAAGACTTCACTTCGATATTTTTCTTTATGCTCTGATATTTCCACAACGAACGCAGTACTATGGATACTACCTCCTCCAGCCCCAAAACACCCAGACACATCCCTCCCTTGGACGTGTTAAACCTTTTAACGCTGCTCGTATGGATTTCAGCTCACACCCCTCCCACGCTCCGACCCATAACCCGAACACCCAGACACACCCAAACACACAGCAGCGGCCTTCCTGGGCACCCTCTCCCTGCCAAGTCTCCGGGGCGAAGGCACCTCCTTCCCAGGGGTCTCAGCTTTCTTCCTCTCTGGGTGACCATGTGGGGCCGCCTCAAACTCAGAACATCCTCCCCACATGGCTACCCCCACGGACCCTCTGAGCGCACGCCTCCCCAGGTGTCTGAGGGAGGAGAGGGGGGCGGTTGTGATTGGAATTATCTCAGAACCACAGTCCCTGGGCTGGGGCCTGTGCGCCAGGCAGCAAGGCAGTCTCCAGCACGCCGTGCCCTCCCTAAAGCATCTGGCACCGCCGAGGGGAGGTGCCGGACGTTGAAGAGGAAAGAGAAGACGAAGGCTCTATCCACTGAGCCAAACTATCTATGGCTAATCTTTTTTTTAAATATTTAAAATATCTTTTAAATATATTTTATTGATTTTTCACAGAGAGGAAGGGAGAGGGATAGAGAGTTAGAAACATCGATGAGAGAGAGACATCCATCAGCTGCCTCCAGCACTGGGTGGCAACCAAGGTACATGCCCTTGACCGGAATCGAACCTGGGACCTTTCAGTCCGCAGGCTGACGCTCTATCCACTGAGCCACACCGGTTGCAGCTCTCGCGGACATTCTGCACATGGATATGTTTTCCTCAGAAGCTCCCACACAGAAGACAAAAGGCTGAGCTACAGAAACTCCAGGAAAGGGACGGCCCTTGTGCTCTCAGCAAAGATGGCCGAGGTACCGCCCACGGTGCGTCCCTCACCTCCCTTCTGATGCCCACCTCTCCTCGCCCTGTGCCCCTCTCCCTGTGTCAGAGGTACCCACTAAAAAGAACCAAGTACAGTGGTACCTCGAGATACGAGTGCCCTAACATACGAGATTTTTGAGATACGAGCCGTCGAGCGAGCGATTTTTGCTTTGAAATACGAGCAACATTTGCGATAGGAGTCATCGCACGGATCGGCCGGCTGCACACGACCCACCCGTTTACCTCGACTCGAGCATCTCATAGTTTCCCACGCCTCAAGGTGACGGAACGAATTAAACTCGTATCTCGAGGTACCACCGTACCTGCGCCATCCTTCCGAAGGCGCTGAAACGGAAGATAAAAGCCGTCCCGGAGTTAAGACCCAACAACCCCACACATGGGAGGGAAGGCATTCATACATGGCGGAGCATGAGCCGCGGGCCTCCCCGGGCCTGCCCCTGGCCGACCAGCAGCAATCAGGACGCTGGGGCAAGCAGGAAGTCTAAAATTAGGTTTTACTACCTACGACGGAGGGTTTATGGGATGGGGTAATTGGCAGTCTCGGGACGCAAACCTGGAGCGGGGGACAAAAACATCTTTCTGGGCGTCCCCGGGAGCTCGAGTGCACTCCGTGAACCTCCCCTGCCCGGGGGGAGGGAGGGGTGCAGGCGCGAGGCCGCCGGGGGGCGGGGGAAGGACCCGACTCGCCCTTCTTCTCACCCTGATGCCGGCCAGAGCCCTGTGCCTCCTTCTCTTTTTGCCGCAGAGGAAAACCGGTTTCTTCCGGTAGAATCGGACATCCGACCGGGGTGCTCTGAAGACAAAGGACCTATCCGTTCAGCCATCTCCCGAAATGCCCCAAATCACCCCACCACACTCCAAAGAGCGAAAGCAGATCCACTGCCACCATGAATGAACCTGTTGACCATCGGGAGAAATGTACCTGCCAAAAAGGACTCGATTGGAGGGAAAACCCACAGACGGAGCTGCCAAGCCTCCTGCCATCAGAGCTGGCTCTTCTTTTTTTTTGTTTTTTGTTTTTTGTTTGTTTGTTTGTTTGAAATATATTTTATTGATTTTTCACAGAGAGGAAAGGAGAGAGATAGTCAGAAACAGCGATGAGAGAGAGACATCGATCAGCCGCCTCCTGCACAACCCCCAGTGGGGATGTGCCCGCAACCAAGGTACATGCCCTTGACCGGAATCGAACCTGGGACCTTCCAGTCCACAGGCCGATGCTCTATCCACTGTGCCAAACCGGTTTCGGTCTGGCTCTTGTTTTTAAGTCTGTATTTTCCGGCGTAGAAGACAACGGGCGTATAAGACAACCCCCAGCTTTTCTAGTTAAAATAGAGAGTTTGGGATATACTCGCCCTCTAAGATGACACCCGGCGTAGAAGATGATCCCTGACTTTTGAGAAGATTTTCCTGGGTTAAAAAGTCATCTAAGATGCCGGGAAATACGGTAAATTTATAAAATGGGGTTTAGACCCAGGGCCTGAGACACCCCCATCTCATAGGAGCTGTACATACATACCCTCCTCCTTGGCATCTTGACTGACCAGTCAGAGCAGCTTCATAAAGTCGAAGCAGAACGCCCGATTCTGACCCATCAAGGCCGTGCTCTTTGGACCAATCAAACTGTCTATTTGGGTTCCTCATTTGCATCCACATGAGGCACTCGGGGACCAGACTGGACACTTCTCTGTCCCTGGGGCGCTCTCGCAGACAAAGGCATCGCGATGCACCTGTGTGTTGATCATTTGAAACTTCTCCCAGGACCATTTTTGGTCAGTGCAGAGATTAACTACATTGTGGGTTTGTGTGGCCTCCATGTGTACAGAAAATACTTCTAGTAAATAGGAGGAAAGAACCAAGGGCTTGAGGGGTGTGTTCGCTGGGGACAGGAGGCGGGTAACACCCGCTCCATCCTCTGCAGGGGGTGACTCGTAGCCCCGTGACCACGGAAACTGCCCTCTGCCAGGGCTGTGGAGGCCCAGGGTCCCTTAACACGGTCCTTTTCTCCCTGAACAATGGGTCATAGAGGGAAGTTTGGTAGGATGCGGATTTCTCTGAATGTCTAAGTCAGCTAATTTATTCTAAATTCTAGGTTCTGAGGTCGTCACAATATTGACCGAATTATTGTAAGTACAGTGGTACCTCGAGATACGAGTGCCCTAACATATGAGATTTTGAGATACGAGCCGTCGAGCGAGCGATTTTTGCTTTGAAATACGAGCAACAGTTGAGATAGGAGTCATCGTGGGGATCGGCCAGCTGCACACAACCCACCAGTTTACCTCGACGCGAGCGTCTCATAGTTTCCCACGCCTCAAGGTGACGGAACGAATTCAACTCGTATCTACAGGTACCACTGTACTGTAATCTGTGTAATACATTATCTATAAATCTGTGTAACCCTTTACATATAAAAGTATATATCTATAGCCGTGAGTATGAAAAACAGTTTGTTCTTGTATTATGATTTATTAGAAGCCTGGTGCACAGATTTGTGCACAAGTGGCGGGCATGGCTGCCAGGATTGGAGTGCCACTCATCCTGGTCAGCCGAGCAGCTGTGGACCCGCCCTCTGAGTGCCTGCCCCCACTGTGGGAGCACCCTGACCACCGGGGCAGCTCCTGTGTCGAGCTTCTGCCCCCTGGTGGTCAGTGCACGTCATAGCGACCAGTAGACCGGTCGTTCTGGTGGCGCCACTCTTTGGTCGCTGGGCTTTTATAGAGAGAGATTAATTACTGTCTTACTTTCCACACAAACTGTAAGCCTACTACGCCCCATCCTGTGTAATATATGAAAGAGCTTTCATGTATTAAAAAACGGGGGGAGAGGGAGCACCCCATAAAAATAATGTTAAATACAGTGGTACCTCAAGATACGAGTTTAATTCGTTCCGTAACCTTGAGGCGTGGGAAACTATGAGACGCTCGAGTCGAGGTAAACTGGTGGGTCGTGTGCAGCCGGCCGATCCGCGCGATGACTCCTATCTCAAATGTTGCTCGTATTTCAAAGCAAAAATCGCTCGCTTGACGGCTCGTATCTCAAAAATCTCATATGTTAGGGCACTCGTATCTCAAGGTACCACTGTAATGTTAAATACAACTAAGCCAGCAGTGAGACAGCCCTGAATTGTCCCAGGAAACGTACTCCTTCTGGGTCCACACAGGGACTGCGTGCCACCTGCCCCTGACCCTGGTGAGTTAAGATCACCCGTGTTTCCTCAACTCCTCGACTGTTTTGTAGTCAACAGCTCCCATGATGAGGTTCAAAGGGACCTTCCCAGAGAAGGCAGAGCAACACAAGAGTCAACTCTACTGTAGAAGATCAAGTGTGCAGCTTTCCATCTACATAAACTCACTGTGAGTAAGTGTGCAGGCAGACACGCGTGGTGCGTCGTCCAGTCTGACCCTATCGCCAAACCCAGAAAAAGAACCGACTTGACCGCTCTGGTGTCCACTCTGAGAGCAGCTGTAGCTCCCAGAGGTGTTTGCGGTGACTTCTTCTCAGAGCAAGCCCTCGGGAACCCCCAGATCCGTGCTCCCGGGGACCGAGACATAGCACCTGGTCTGTTCTCCTGCTGGGTCTCCAAAGTCAATTCGCTGATCGTCAGAGAGATTCCAATCAAAGCGACAATGAGGTATCTTTCCCCTCCCACCTGTCAGAATGGCTGCCATCAACGAATCGACAAGTGGCCAGTGCTGGTGCGGTTCACATCTCCTTCTGCCTCCCCCAGACTCGGGTGTCCACTGCCCTCCCCCCCCCCATCCTCCTGGGTCACCTCCAGTCACGGGGCGTGAGCGGGTGCGGCCGGGCCGGCGTGGGTGGGCCGCTGGGCGCTGCCTCCCAGAACACTCACCCCCTCGTCTGAGTCAGTGGCCTTCCCCCGGAAACACTACCCAGCGACCATTTTCACAAAAGCCGGGGCTGGCGCGGTTCTGTTTCTCTTGACGCTGGCCCAAGTGTTTTGCTCTCTGCTGATTGACTTGTGGTTGAAACTCGAGCCGGGGCCAGTTTGGCTCAGTGGATAGAGCGTCGGCCTGCGGACTGAAAGGTCCCAGGTTCGATTCCGGTCAAGGGCAGGGACCTTGGTGGCAGGCACATCCCCAGTGGGGGGCGTGCAGGAGGCAGCTGATCGATGTTTCTCTCTCATCGATGTTGCTAACTCTCTGTCCCTCTCCCTTCCTCTCTGGGAAAAATCAATAAAAATATGTATCTTTTTTTAAATGTGGCTCTCCAAAGAAATTTCAATCGTTGTACCATGGATATTTGGCTCTATGGACTAAGGAGTTTGCCGACCACTGCCTTAGAGGGCTGGTCACAGAAAAGGACTTAAAAACACTCCGCTGAGCCCAGGGTAACCGCCTCGCCAAGTGCCCTGACTTCTTGCATTTGGCACCAATGCCCGGGGACAGACCTACAGACACCAAGACTGCATTTCTCCCCGTCGCGTTAAGAGAACCCCACAATGACTACTGATATGCTCGTCAGCCGAGAAATGAAAGAGATGCACCATCCTGCTAACGCTTTAACCAACAACCCACATACTGCACATCACTTCTTGTTTTAAACGCCAATGTGTACCGAACCTAAGAAATAAAACCAAACACCGAAAAAGAAAGAAGAGCCAAAACCGGTTTGGCTCAGTGGATAGAGCGTCAGCCTGGGGACTGAAAGGTCCCAGGTTCGATTCCGGTCAAGGGTATGTATCCTGGTTGCGGGCACATCCCCGGTAGGGGGTGTGCAGGAGGCGGCTGATGGATGTCTCTCTCTCATCGATGTTTCTAACTCTCTATCCCTCTCCCTTCCTCTCTGTAAAAAATCAATAAAATATATTTTTTAAAAAAAAGAAAGAAGAGCTCAAGAGCTAATACTCGGACACTGTGACGCAGGTGCCTGCACCTGCTCGCAGACCGACAGCTGGTCTGGAAACGTCGGGGAAGGGAAGGTTCTCCCGACTTCTTCTCCTTCCACAGGAAGTGTCCCGGCTACAGATGACCCTGCCCCCATCAGCCTGTTTCGGATCTTGCTTATCCCAGAAGGGAGCACGCACTCAACTTGCTCCACGACGTGATTTGCAATTCTTGCTCTCGCTTGCTCGGAGCAGAGCCGGAACCAGGGTTGAACCTTGCTTCCCAGGCCCGTGCAAACGTCACTCCTTCGGACCCTCACGTCCACGCCGTGAACTTGGCACTGGAGCCTGAATTTATCCCCAGCCTTTTGGAGAGGTAGCTTGCATCCTTCTCCAGGCCTGCGCTGGCCATGCCCTTCAGGATAAAGAAATGGAAGGCCCTGGCCGGTGTGGCTCAGTGGATAGGGTGTCAGCCTGTAGATGGAAGGGTCCTGGGTTCTATCCATCAAGGGCACATACCTCATTTGCAGGCTCCTCCTCGGCCTGGGCCCCCCTGGTCGGGGTACATGCAGGAGGCAACCAATCAGTGTGTTTCTCTCACATGGATGTTATTCTCTCCTCTCTCTCTCTTCCACTTTCTCTGAAATGTCCATGGAAAAAATATCTTCGGTTGAGGATTAAAAGAAAAAACAACAAATGAAATCCTTTCACTCATCATCTCAGAGGTGATGGACGCCAGCCTCAGAGAAGACAGAATTCACGTGGGGAGGACCTCAAAGGGTGAATTCACAGAGCGGGGGACAGGGCGGGGAGCGTGTTTTCTGCCCACAGAACCCCAGGCGAGGGCAGACGGATGAATAATTCCCAGAGATCAGGAAGTGGGTGGAAATCCCCTCGGCTTTAGAAAGCAGGCACGGCGCTCGGCGAACCTCGGAGGGCCTCCGTCTCTCTCCCCTCCCCGGACGGGGGTCCCTGGGCCGGCCTCCCCGCGGCCCGCGCCCAAGAACGCAGGCACCTGCCTCCAGCAAATCCCCGCTGCCTGCCCCTCATTCCCAGACGCACATTTCCATGAAAACCAGACACGGGCGAGGAGGCGAGGGCAGGCCCCTCCCGCTGGCTCCGATCCGCAGCCTGGTTTCATTAGGCCGCGGGCTGCTTTCTCTCAGGCCCCGGGCGTCCACCGCAGGTGAACTCCCTGACACTGACATGGCAAACACTGCAGGTCGGGGAGACAGACCAGGGCAGAAGGAGGGAGAAGCGGGGACGCGGGCAGGGAAAAGTGGGGGGACAGGGGGAGATGTAGAGCAGGAGAGAGAAACACCCAACAATGCCGGACACGGGAGGTGAATCTCCTGGGTGTGGAGCTGTCACGTGGCACCAGGCACCCCCACATCCCCATCGCCTGGAACAGCGGTTCTCAACCTGTGGGTCGTGACCCCTTTCGGGGTCAAATGACCCTTTCACAGGGGTCGCCTAAGACCAGCGGAAAACACCTCTTTCCCATGGTCTTAGGAACCAACACACCGCTCCTCGGTGCAGCAACGTGTAGCCATGTCGTTCACTGTTGTCCTAGGAAGACTGTTACCCATGCTACACCACGATTCAAGACAAAATTTCATTTATTTGTCATTAGAAATAAATATTTCACAATATATAATTACATATTGTTTTTGTGATTGATCCCTATGCTTTAATGATGTTCAATTTGTAACAGTGAAAATACATCCTGCCTATCAGATATTTACATGACAGTTCATCACAGTAGCAAGATGACAGCGATGAAGTAGCCACGGAAATCATGTTATGGGTGCGGGTCACCACCCCATGAGGAGCTGTCTTAAAGGGCCGCGGCCTGAGGAAGGTGGAGAGCCGCTGGCCTGGAAGCCGCTTACCCTCCCGGGGACAGGCCCCCGCAGCTGGCATGGCCAATCCACGCCTGACGCCCGACAGCAGCTCCCGGTGGCACATCGCGGCCGTTTCCCACCCGCAAACACCCCCCGGAGAAGCTGCTGGGGCTCCACGTGGGGCTGGGACAGGCGGCACCCTGGGGTCCCTGTCGCCTTCACTGGGCCATGGCCTGGAGCAGCGCCCTCGCGTTGAGGGTCCTGCATTTGCCCATGCGTCTCTCTCCGGAGCCCTCCCGGACCAGGCCGGGCTGTGAACCTGAACTTGGGAGCCACACCCAGCTGCCCCACCTCCACTCCCCCGCCCCGGGTCCAGCTGCCAGCGAGGACCCAGGCCATGTGGCTCCCATCAGCGCGGCCTCAGACGGATGTGCTCTGGTGCGGACCGCCTGCCTCTCACGTCCTCCTAGTGACACGTGCTCGCCGAGGGCGACCCTCGGTGAATTATTGAAGAAGCCTGAATGTGCTTCCGACTGCTCAAATAGCATTGAGACTTTAAATCAGATCCGTTCTCCCGTGGGGGCCCGGGAAGTGGGCCGCGGCCAGGGCATCACGCGAGCGGGTGGGCGGGCGGGCGGCGGCCTCGGGATAGAAGCGCAGGTGCCTGTGCCGGACCCCGCCTGGTGGCCGCCACTCCTCCCTAGGGGACGCACGGGGACTCGGCTGCAACACTCACCATGGCGCAGAGGACCTGCGTGCCCGGGAGACACGCCGTTGCTTTTCCGTTCGTCCCCCTGGACGGCCTGCCCCAGAGACGGATCCTGCTCTAGACTGGCCACCCTGCCCCGCCCGTGCGTTCTGAGTTTGGGGTGGTGTTTTTTGTGGTTTGTTTTCAATCCTGGTATTGTTTGTTGTCCCGCGGTGTGGGGTTACCGGTAACTATGCTGGAGACGCTGTTCAGTGTACTTCCTTTTCACAGGAAGCACTGCCCACAGGGGGACATAAAGCAGGAGAAAGTGGCCGAAACCGGTGTGGCTCAGTGGATAGAGCATCGGCCTGCGGACTGAACGGTCCCAGGTTCGATTCCGGTCAAGGGCATGTACCTTGGTGGCGGGCACATCCCCAGTAGGGGGCGCGCAGGAGGCGGCTGATCGATGTCTCTCTCTCATCGATGTTTCTAACTTTCTATCTCTCTCCCTTCCTCTCTGTGAAAAATCAATAAAATATATTAAAGAGAGAGAGAGAGAGAGAGAGAGAAGAAGAAGAAAGTGCGTGGAATTCCCTCCCCGTGTGCTAGCGATGGAGAACACCAGCTATCCGGGGAAGCAGATGAGGAGTTTGCGGCAGACCGGGCCCTGAATTTCCTCTTCAGGGAGCTGGGGAGGAGTAAGCATCTACAGTTGCGGGGAGCGGGGGTTTGAACTGGACAGGAAATGAAGTTAAATCAACCTGCACCGTGCACACAGCAAAAGGGCGAGGTTACTCAATGACACAGCACGCGCAGCCCGTGCACCATCGCCGGTGACGGACGGGCGATGAGACGGACTGTCTAAGACTGTGCAGGAGCCTCATGTCGCCTGCAGAGTCCCTCGCAGGAAGGGCCCGGGTTCAGGCTCTCTGCCATCCCCGGACCCTGGGTGTGCGAGCCCTCCGACACTCCTTCTGCCGCCACCCCTCCCGAGGGTCCTCTTTCTCTGCGCGACCAGCCCCTCCAGAAGGCCGCTCTGCAAGATGATAAACCGCATCCCTCGGCCGAGTCCGTGCAAGGCAAACAGGAAATGTGTTCTGATGCCGGGAGCGCGTTAAAGAGGGAACACACCGCGAGGATGTTTACGAACCAAGTCGTCCGAGCAGAACGGGATTCTGAGGACGAAAGCAGCACCATTCGGTCCGAGGCGTCCGCAGCTTCCGTCTGAGAGCGAGCGGTGCGAACTGCCCTTCAAAAGCACGGAGCGAGTCAAAGGAAATTATATATACTGTATTTTCTGGGGTAGAAGGCAACCGGGCCTATAAGGCGGCCCCCAACTTTTCCAGTTAAAATATAGAGTTTGGGATATACTCGCCCTGTAAGACGACAGCGTATAAGACGACCCCAAATTTTGAGAAGATTTTCCTGGATTAAAAAGGCATCTTAGACGCCAGAAAATAGGGTGCTTATTCTCCCTCCCCCCTGCCCCATGTGAAAAGATTTGGAAATGGCAGATTCTGAGCATCAATGTTTTAAGGCCACGGGATCTGCTTCCACAGCGGTATTTGGGTGACAGGGCTGGCGGAGACCCCAAATCCCCGCTCCTGGGACCGGGCTGTCTACGGACGCCCCGTTCCTATTTCTGTTAAATCTGAACTCTTAAGCTCAACCATCTGAACGGCCTGTCCAGTCCAGTAGCCACCGGACACAGGTGGCTCCCGAGCTCTGGAAATGTGGGTTCAGGGTGAAGTCCACCCTGGATTTCAAAGATTCACCGTCCACCAAAATAACATCCAATGTCTCACCCGCATTTATATTCATTGCATCTGAAGTGACCACGTCTGAGACGGGCGTTTCCTGAGACAGATTACGGAAAACTCACTTCCCTGCTTTTCTGTTTTAAGGTGGCCGCTCGGGAATTTAAAACGAGGCAGGAGACCCCTTCTTCCATTGCCTTCGCTCAGCCCCCCACCTTGGCCTCTGTCACGTCGGTAAGTGGACCCTCCACTCCGGCCAAGACCTCAGACAGCAGAGCCCGGCGTGGCTGCCAGGGTGCGTCTGCCCGAGCGGCAGTGCTGCTCGGTCCCTCCCACCTGTGTAACTCTGGGCTGGCACCCTGGTCCTCAGTCTGCTGTTCTGGAAAATGGGGGCGATACAGGCACTCTACCTCGTCCCCGAAAAAGGATGGAAAGCGACCTACACGGATATATGCAGTACAACAAGGTTCATTCAAGTGCAGAAGTAGATGCAAAATGGCTAACGAGATGAGGGCGAAGAGAAGCCGGGTAGGAGCATCAGCTGGAGCGGAGAGCATGGCGGCCACGGTGGAGCTGGGGCACTCAGACGCCCAGGCGATGGCCTCCGCCCTGCGCAGCCCATGGCTCCCGGCACTGAGCCTCCCAGCGACCTGCTCCCGTGAGCCCCTGGGAGAGAGGGCCCGTGGGATAGGACAGGCTGGCCCCACGGCGGCCCTATGGCAGGTCCGTGTGCCGCAGGGGGTGGGGGGGTCCCAACGTGGCACCCAGAGCATCTGAGTAGAAGCCCCTATGGGCCACTGCCTCCATCACTGCCCAGTGTAGGGTCCTGGCTCACAGGCACACTGGCCTGGTCCAAGCAGGTGGCACCACTAATGTGCCACTTCGGTTAGAATATGCACATGTGTTCACTCCTTTCTAGAGACCATGCACATGCATTCATTCCTTTCTACAGACCATGGCACATGTATTCACTCCTTTCTACAGACCATGGCACATGTATTCACTCCTTTCTACAGACCATGGCACATGTATTCACTCCTTTCTACAGACCATGCGCATGTATTCACTCCTTTCTAGAGACCATGCACATGCATTCACTCCTTTCTACAGACCATGCACATGCATTCACCCCCTTTTTTTGCTTCCAGGACCTGTGTTTTCACCCCTTTCTAAATTCCATGGCACATGCTCTCCCTCCCTGACTATATTTCAGCTCCTCGAAGGCATGACCCGAGTCTTCCCATGGTGCCCTGCAGGCATCTGGCACAGACACTATAATGACACCAAAGGGGCAGGCAGCTTGCCGTTCCCCACACAGCTTGCACTTCCAGTCTCTCTGCCTCACACGGCCTCTCCGTGACCCAGACGCCCTCCTCCGCCGGCGCCCTGAACCTCACAGCCTGGCTGACTCGGACCACAGACCAGCCTCTGCCTGTGGGGGACGCTCTGTATTCCTGGGCACAGACTTGCCCTTCGCAGGGACGCTGCACACAGAGTGCCTGCCGTTAGCGCTCTGGAGTGGAAAGGGTGCAGTTCTGTTTACAGGCTGTCGATACAACGAATCATTCGGGCAGCCAGATAGGCAATGACCATCCTGGAATGTTCTGGCTCTTCCCTCTGAATCTGCAGTTGTTGTTCTAAAGTCTAGGTACGTCCCTTGTCACAACAGCGCCTCAGAATCCGTGTTCCCCATCTCTTTTCCAGGACAGCGCCCTCCTTTAATGGGTGACCAATGCATTGTGACTGGGGGACATGTTTCCATGAGCTTTAAAAGTTCATAACGAAAAACTAACCTGATTGAATCACTTATGCAAAAAAAAAAAATTATACTGGCACTAAATGTAGTGGTAAGTGAGATCTGACGTGCACAAATGAAACCCCTTTCTCTGTGTCCGGGTAGTTGACTGTGGATCTGACGTCCTTATGGGATCATGTGATGGAGCTCCTCTGGCCTTGAAACCTGGGCACGGAGGACTGGGAGGAACTGTTCTTGTGGGGTGTCCTATATGCGCTGTCCTCGAAAAGAGATGGGGAACACGGATGCTGAGGCTCTGTTATGACACTGGACGGACCTAGACTTTAGAACAACAACTGTGAATTTAGACGGAAGAGCCAGAACATTCCAGGGTGGTTGTTGCCTATCTGGCTGCCCAAATGATTCGTTGTATCGACAGCCTGTAATCACCTGTATGCCGAGTCTGGAAAATCTGCCGCGAGAAATCCAGTTCCATCACGACGTGATTAGACGCCGCTTCGGGACCCGATACAACCTCTGCTGTAAAATCCTCCAGGCGACTGCGCCCACAGCACCAAGCAGTCTCTCTCCACCCCCACAGCGGGGGCGCTCGCTGGGGCCTCTGAGACTGGCCCGAGCCCTGGGAATACCGTGACCTGCTTCTCCAGAGACCCCTGCTCCAGAGAAGGCCTGCACCATCCCTGGTCTGACCCTGTCTGTTGTCATCATTTCCATGTTAGAACTCCGTAGCCACGTATCTTTCCTGCCAGGGTCAAGGGCACGAAGCGTGCTTTGACAGCAAAGAAGCACATGTTCCCTCCCTGCACACGCGTTCTGTCTTCTTGCTGCTGGACCTCGCGTGGCCCACAGAACCAGCCCCACGGGAGACCAGTTCACGGCCTGTGCAAAGAGCCCCAGGTCGGTAAAGACATGCATGTCCGCTTTGGGAGGTTGGCTATGATGTTCATGAGGATCCATTCGGCAGAGAAGGTTCTGGCAGAATGCTCCACTGGCTTCTTTTCCACATGACTTCACTTCATTTCCTAACGGAAGAAGCCTCCACTTTCTAATACGTTTCTAACGTAATGGGTTTGTGTTGAGATGGTGAGTGCCAGTGGTTTGCATTTCCAAGCATCTCGTTTTTCTTCTCTGGTTCTTATTAACTAGAGGCCCAGTGCACAAAATTCGTGCATGGAGGGGAGAGGTGTCCCTCAGCCCAGGCTGCACCTTCTCCAATCTGGGACATCCCTCTCACAATCTGGGCCTGCTGGCTCCTAACCACTCCCCTGCCTGCCTGACTGCCTGATAGCCCCCTAACCACTCCCCTGCCAGCCTGTCTGATGCATAACTGCTCCCCTGCTGGGATGATTGTCCCCAACAGCCCTCCCCTGCCAGCCCGATCACCTCCAACAGCCCTTCCCTGCTGGCGAATCGCCCCCAACTGTCTTCCCCTGCAGGGCTGAGGAGACTGGGGGACTCCAGCTGGATGAGACAGGGATGAGGGGCTTGAGGGACTCCAGCTGGATGAGACACATGGTGCCTGCCACCCCCGGCGGGGCTGAGGGGACCGGGTGCCCCCATCTTCTGAGGGTGTGATGATCCATTAGCATATTCCCTCTTTTTTTTTAATATATATTTTATTGATATTTTACAGAGAGGAAGGTAGAGGGATAGAAAGTTAGAAACATCGATGAGAGAGAGACATCGATCAGCCGCTTCCTGCATGCCCTCTACAGAGGATGTGCCCGCAGCCAGGATGCATGCCCTTGACCAGAATCGAACCTAGGACCTTTCAGTCCATAGGCCGACGCTCTATCCACTGAACCGAACTGGTTTCGGCCATATTCCCTCTTTATCAGATAGGTACTCTGCGCAGGTCTGTGTGTGTCATGGAAGAATCCTGAAATATGCCTTCTCCACTCCTGGGGTTGGAAGCTTTGCCTTCCTGCCCAGGTGGTGTGGTGGGGCCTCCTTCCCTTTTCAGTCCCTTCTCGGAGGCCTGGTGCCCCCGTTCACCCCAGCGCCCGGCAACAGCCACGCCCAGGGCACTGGGGGGACGAGGGGGGCTTTCCCCAGCGCCATCCCAATCACGGATGGGGTTGCGGAGCGGGAAGTCAGCAGGCAGTGTGCGATCTTGGGCTTCTCCCACGGAGTGCAGGCCAGAGCCTGCGGCCACGGTAGCTCACCAGAAGGTGGCCAGCACCCACTCACCCATCCCCACGACTCAGTGGCGGCTGCGGCCCCACACATACATCCTCAGGGTAGCCTCACGCCGCCCGGCCCATGCCCCTTCTGCCTTCACTCTGCCACCTACACCGTGTGACTCGGCCTGGGAATCCATAGCCTGAGGGCCCACTCCACTGCAGAGAGACAGGGAAGCCTCCCACCAAGAGCCGAGAGCCGCTCGGGCAGCGATGTCCGCCCGCTGCGCCCCAAGAATGTTTAAAACATCCCGACTGGCCGTAACCGGTTTGGCTCAGTGGATAGAGCATCCGCCTGCGGACTGAAAGGTCCCAGATTCGATTCCGGTCAAGGGCATGTACCTTGGTGGAGGGCGTATCCCCAGTGGGGGGCGTGCAGGAGGCTGCTGATGGATGTCTCTCTCTCATGGGTGTTTCTAACTCTTTGTCCCTCTCCCCTCCTCTCTGTAAAAGATCAATAAAATATAAATAAAAAAAATCCCGACTCGTCTGTCGGGGCACCGGCCGCTTCTCACACAGGATGTCAAATAAAATGGCAACAGCCCGCACAACAGCCGTCCGGTGTGAGTGAGTCAAAATTATGCCTATTTTTAAAAATATATATATATTTTATTGATTGTTCACAGAGAGAAAAGGAGAGAAATAGAGAGCTAGAAACATCAATGAGAGAGAGACATTGATCAGTCACCTCCTGCACCCCCCCACTGGGGATGTGCCCACAACCAAGATACATGCCCCTGACCGGAATCAAACCCGGGACCCTTCAATCTGCAGGCCGATGCTCTATCCACTGAGCCAAACCGGTTTCGACTATGCCTATTTTTTTGTCAGATTGGCCAAACATATGTGTGTGTGTGCGTATGTGTGTGTGTGTAAAAGTTTGGGGGGTGCACAGAATTTTAGTAATTAGTTTATGTGCGGTGAGATGGAAATCGCTGACTTCACGGAGTAAGACAACTGTGCACCTCACCCACAGGGCTCAGCTCCTTTTTTATTTTTTTACTTGATTTTTTTACAGAGAGAAAGGGAGAGGGATAGAGAGCTAGAAACATCAATGAGAGAGAGAGACATCCATCAGCTGCCTCGTGCACGCCCCCCACTGAGGATGTGCCCGCCACCAAGGTCAGTGCCCTTGACCGGAACTGAACCTGGGACCTTTCAGTCCGCAGGCCGACGCTCTATCCACTGAGCCACACCGGTTTTGGTGAGGCTCAGCCCCTTTGCCCCCTGCACACAAACTGTGGGCACCCACACTTCTCTCCTTTTAAGTGGAGATTTGGGGACCTTTGCCGAACCCACCCTGAACCAAGTAAAAAGAAGGGTTTCCTGCTTTTTTAAAAAATCACCACAGATGTGCCTGTTTTCCTTCCTCTTCATCAGAGGGATGTTTCTCTCCCTTTGATTGTGTTTTTGGGGGTGGGACCGGAGAGGTGGGGGGGGTCATCATTGGAATAATAATACTCCTAAAAATCTCATTCCCACAGCAACCATTCCAAAACGCGGGCACTGCTTTCGAAGGAGGCAGCGACAGGCCTGGAGTCCCCCATCCTGAAGACAGGCCCACGGTTTGTCACAGATCAGGTCCCCTGCCTCCTTCTCTAGAATCATAACCCAAAAGTGAGAAATCCGTGCAAAAGGCCCACTTTGCACCCTTTCGGGGTATTTCAGTCCTCACACACAGCCAGGCTCAAACAGGGAGCCGTCTCTGCACCCCCATCCCAAACACGCGGGAGTCACGGTGACCCCGCCCCTCCCTCTCGCCGCTCAGACGGTCAGGGTCCTCCAGATGATGACAGGCCGCCGTAAAAATAGAAGGACTTGAAAGTCGGTTTGAGTCGACGACGGAGGCTCCGTGCGGAGCGCACCCTTTAATTTCTCGCTGTTGTCTGCGCTTCACTTACACCTAAATTTAGCCAAGTAATTTTAGCCGGCCCGCCTCCGTCACCTTCTCGAAGGTTCACCGTGTGACAGACATGGAGCATCCGATCCTCCCTCTTTTCAATACTGAAATGTTTTAAAACCAAAGGTAACTTAAAAAGGGGGGGTTCAGAGGGGTGGCTATTTTGAAAAGCTGGTTCCGACGCTGGTCTAGCCACTGGGACATCCTGTCTCTCTGCAGAGCGCCCCGCTCTGCACCCGAAATACGAGGAGGAGCCAGCTGCGTCTTGCCGATGCATCGCGTGCAACCACCTAGCTCACTGCTAATAAGCTCAGGACGGGTGCAGAGGAGGGCCAAGGGGAAGGTGAGCATGGACCATCAGCAATACCAGACCTCCCACATCAGCCCCAACGGCTGCCGTGACTTTCAAAGTCTCCCCCCAACTCACCCTCACCCCGCCACTCCCAGGGCCACAACGACCTGAAACTGTGTCCCAGACAGTGCAATACCTCCGCCGGCCCAGCTGGTGCCTCTGATAAACGCTCCTGCCCAGGGCCCACGCGCTTCAAGTTCAAGTTGTAGGTCCCAGACATCAGCTGGGTGGTGAAGGACAACACCCCCCAAAATGCCCGAGTGTCCTCACGCCTGGGGAGAGAGAATCCGGCCCCTCTGCATCCTCCTCCTCCTCATGGAAAGGCTGGCCCGGGCAGCAGAGGTGATGAAGGCAGGAGGGTGGCAGAGACCTGCATTAGAGCAGTGGTCACCAACCTTTTTTGGCCACACCCCAAAAATCCTGATGCCTACCCCCTCCACCGCCGCCATGGCCTAGAATTCTTATTATTCAAACAGTGAACTTCTATTCCCATAGATAGAGGAAACCTAAAAGGCACATCATGAACTTGGTCTAAAAGAACGTGGCAGCCGTGAAAGATAAAAATAAAAGAACAGGAGGATGAGTGAGGTACGGAGGAAGAAATCATAAGAAATTGTTTTAAAAAAATAATAACACGAAGTGATCTGGAAAAATAGCGAAGAAAGTTTCAAAACAGATAACAGACAACTGAAGTACACAGCTGGGTCACCAGACATATTTACGCCCTGCAGATGAGGCCCCTAGAACCGTAAATGCAAACAAATGCACTGCTAGTAACTCCTTCTCGAATTGCCCGCACCTCCTTCAAAATCAAACTGCCCCCTCCCCACCCTGTGGGGCGTGTGCCCCTGGCTGGGAACCACTGATTCAGACCAACTCCCCACCGAAACCGAGAACCGACTCGCAGCTGCAAACACCCCGGGTTCTGCTCCCGGGAGCACCGTGCCCACATCTGGCGTCGCAGGCTCCCTGAGTCTCGTTAGAAACGGGTCCGTGTCTCTGTGTCCACACGGCCCGCGTGGAGCTGGGACGCGGAGGTCTAGACAACAGCTGACAGGGTGACGAAGCCTCCCTCCACCCACCTCCTGGGACTGTCGCCCGCCTGCTCCCCTCCCCTCCCCACGGGGAAACGGGAAAAGATGCTGGAAACGTTACCTCCTCTGCCTGGTGAAGGAATAAATCCCCCCCTTTACGATTCCTTTGTTTACGGACAGCTAACAGGAAGAAAGACACAGCTTTTATTAACTTTACTTAAAAATGTTCAGAGTTCTCTAGCACCCACTTCTGAGATGCGGTATATTCCACGCAGGCGTAACGGTCACGTGTTAGAAGAATGCCCGTGTGACGGGTCCACCCTGACATCGTCCACAGACCATTCATGTCTTCCCGACAGAGCTGGCATTCCACGGGCATCGCAGCCCTTCCCACAGGTAAAATATCTGCCTTTTTGTAGATTAAAATCTTAACAAGCTTTTTCTTTCAAACCAAACACTAGGGGCGGGTTAGGCCCCGGCATAACCCACTCCACGTGAAACACTCATTTTCCGAAGTTTAGCTGCAGACGGTGCATCAGATGAAGTCGCCAGGAACGCATCATCGTGAAACGGCAGGTACCCTCCCGTAAAATTAGGTACCGCAACTCTGCCCCGGGTTTTTAGAAATAAAGTGGATTGTAAAGTGTCCAAAAGAAAACAAAATTGAAATGGTTAAGTGTAGTTGGAATTGTCTTTTCTCACATCATTCCAAAAACTATATATATAACACCCATTTACTTAGTTGAGGGTCATTTCCAAAAATCACCGACTCCAGCCGAAGCTGGGATTACCCAACAGAAGCGTCTGTGACGTGGGTAGCACTCGTAAACCTCTCTTTAAAAACTACAGAGCATTTCTTATTCACCCACCCCCAGCGTGCACAAGCCTCTCCTGTTTGGGACAGAACTGCAATTTCCACGGCACCATGAATTCGCCCCTCACCTGACCCAGGAACTGCTTGACCTGGTGGCGTTTGATGGCACGGCCACTGCCCGCGCCTCCCCCTGGGGAAGGAGCCTGCTCACGCCGAGGCCAGCACAGCAGAGGTTAAACCCAGGAATGTGACAGTCCTCCTGGCGATAAGGTGTCAGATCGGAGGAGGCCAGAGGCCCGCCTTGGGCTCCACATTACTTGGAGGGAACGGAACACACTCAGAAACAGCCCCAGTGGCGAATAAACTGGGTGCCCTCTGCTTTTTTTATTCTGGGAAGAATCGAAAGTGCAGTAGGGGTTTGGGGTGCATTGAAAGTTTGTGGGCACTACAGGAGCTTACAGAGACAGTGAGGGTGAAACCTGGGCCACATAGGCGTGCGTGGCTTTGTTGTTGTTTGTTTGGTTTGTTGTTGTTTTTGGAAGGATCCACGACATGCTCATACTCCCGACAAGTTGTCTGAAATTCGCCTTTGCATGCACATGGTTTACCCGTGCCACCGGGCAGTGTCGGGCAGCGTCCTCTGCTCTCCGTCATAGCGCACACATCTCAAGCTTAAAAACATTAAAGACCACTCACTCCATGCCTTGCATTCGGTCAGACACCCATGCCCCATGTCACAGCGACCTGGCAGATGGGTGTCTGACAGCAGCCCCAGCCGCTAGCTGATTCTTTTTTTTGCTTTTTAAATGACTGTCTGCATGCTCCACAAGCCAAGCTTGCTAAGGAAGGAGGCGCCCTGGACGCATCCATCAGCAGCGGGACTGCGGAGGTGTCCCAGGTGGAAGGACAGCGGGGCAGCCGCAGCGGGGCGCGCGGAGAGCAGGGCGCGCGGGGTCAGGAGCGCACAGGGCGCACGGGGGTCCATGGCGCGCGCGCGGGGAAGGACCATCGGGGACGATGACAGCCCAGCCCACCTCTGGGCTTTCCCGGGGCCCGATCCCCGCCCTGGGGACCAGAACCAGCCACCTCCCCTCCTCCGCGGTGTGTCCCCGGCCCGGCGCGCCCGCTCCCTCCCCGCGCGCCTGTTCCAAGCACCTTCCCCGGGGGCGGCGCGCCCACCTGCCCCGGAGGAGCCGTGTCCTCCCGTCGGAAGAGCCGGCCACCATCCTAGCGCCATCCATCCGGCACCGGCACCGGGATCGGGACCAGGACCGAGACCAGAACCGGACCCCGCCGGGCGCCGGGAGCGCGGGACTTACCGGGAGCCGTCGGGGAGGGAGGAGGAAGGCGTGTCCCGCGCGTGTGTGCGCCCCCGTGTCCACGCGTGTCCGCGCCCCCGTGTCCACGCGTGTCCACGCCTGTGCCTGGCGGTGCGCGCCCAGCGGCCGCACTGACCCGGGGCGCCTTGGCGGGGGGACGGGCTCAGCCCATGGCGCGTGTGGGCGCCGCTGGGGAGGCTCCCGCTCCGCCAATCGCCGCGCGGGGCGGCCGCCCGGAGGACCCGAGACTCGCGATCCGACCCCTCCGATCCGATCCCTCCGATCCGATCCCTCCGATGCGATCCGGGGTGAGCGCGCGGGGGGCGCGCGGGGAGGGGACGGGGGTGCCCAGTGCGCGTGGGGCGAGCGCGCGCGCTGCGGCCGGATTTGCGGGGAGCAGGATGGGGTGGGGGGTCCGGAGGTGGCGCGAGGAGTTGGCGGCTCCACTGGGGGGAGGAGAGGAAAGAGGAGACACGGGGCCTGGAAGGACCGGACAAGACACCCACCGACCGGACAGCGACCGGCCGGGCAGCAGAGGAGCCGGGATGGAGCTCCAGGAGGAGGAGGAGGAGAGCGGGCGAAGGGCGGGGCGGGCGGGGAGACCGAGGAGGCGCAGGGAAGGGCTCGGAGGGGCTGGGTCCTGGCGGCTCCGGGTGGCTTTTGGGGGAGAAGCGAGTTCCCCCAGGCTCGGGACCGCGACATTAGAAATGACAAAAAAGTTCACAGTGGCCGCTGCCCACGTTTAAAGGGGCCGCCGGCTGCCTGGCGGAGTGGGGGGGGGGCTGCTCAGAGTGGAGACAATGTAGCAGCTGGAAGGCGAGGGAAGAGGGGCGCAGCCCTGGTGTCCCCCGCTTGGGGGGTCCTGAAGTCGGTGGGATGGGATCCGGGGAGAAGGAGAGGAAGAGGAGGATGGGATGCAGAGGAGGAGACCCCCCAGCCCTGCGGCCAGACGCGGTGACAGCAGCCCCAGGACCATCAGGTCCCCCCCCCCAAGAAACAGCCTCCCAAAGGCGGAGCCTCCGGGTTCACGCTGGGACCCTCTCGGGGTCGCGCTAAGCCCCTCCAGATGTGGGGACTCAGACAGGACGGCTGACAGCAAAGCCGCGCTTACCTGAGCGCCTGCCGCTGCTGGTCACTCGTGTCCCTCAGGGGCCATCGCCGCGACCCAGCCACCGTCCCTGCGCGGGTCGCCGGGAACCCATCCCGGAGCCCTTCCGACCCAGAGAGAGAGAGGAGGACGATTGCTCCTGTCCCTCCCTCTCTCTCCCAACTTTCACAGCCAAGAATCGCAGCAAACAGCCAGGAGGAAAGCTAAGTCCTCCCACCCCACCCCACCCCACTACACACACACACACACACCCCCAGGGAAGGGAGGGAATAAGCACCCCTTTAATTTGAAAAATAATAATTAAAACTCCCTCCGCCTTTAAGGGCCGGGCAAACACAATCTATTAATTGGCCGCTATTAACATGCAGTTTTTATTGACCGGAGCACACAGAAGTCTGATTGTGAAGGAGGAGTGTTTTCAATGAGAGCGGGAGTTATTTTAGCTGCAGACGTGTTTACATTTCTGTGGTTTAGTCTATAACTTTCTCTTTTTCTTGCTTTCAGAATTCTGCTCCATGAAGCAAAGCCCTTAGCTCCCAGACATTCCAAAAAGTCTGCCAAAATAATAGAAAAAAAAAAGAGAGAGAGAGAGGAGAGAGGGAGAGAGAGGGGGAAGAAAAAACACACAGAGACCCCCAAGTCTGGGTCAGAGACGCAGGGTTGTAAGTGGGCATCTGAGGTATGCCCCCTTCCCACACACTTTCCAGATTTTGTTATTGTTGTTGTTTTTTATTATTTAAAAAAAGCCTTCAGGCCTCCATTTCCTGTTTGCTGGGGGGGACGAGAGGGGATAAAATGGGTCTGAAAGGCTGAGCCTAGAAATTGCCTTTTTCCAGGAGCGAGAGAGGCCGGGAGGGCCTTTAACCCTCGAGCTGCCAACCTGGGCTCATCATCTGAGCATCGCCCCTGGACTTGCTTCTCTTCCACGGACCCCCTTCCTGAAGCTGCAGAGGCGTGTCCAGGAAACTTCTCAAGCGGACAGGCGTGGCCGTGGCCGGTCTGAGAGA
>JAAGEH010000113.1:94613-130678 GCA_011751065.1 Lasiurus cinereus
TGACAGATAGATGGTAGATAGATGATAGATAGATGATAGACAGACAGGTAGATAAATAGACAGACAGACAGATAGAGACAGGTAGACGATAGGCAGACTGTAACTGTAACGGACATTTATGTGTTCACACACTCACTCTCTTCCACGCAGGTGGAAGCTGAGGCGGACCTGTGTTCAGGCCCAGAGCACAGTCCAGCTGTGACAACGTTCAGCGGGGACTTCGCATCGCCCCCAGGTCAGCCTCCCGCCCCCGGGCCGTGCAGCCGGCTCCGGGGGAAGAAGCAGCTTCTCTCCGCGCGGTCCGCTTGGAGGGGGGCTTCCCGGGCGCCTGGTCCCCGGCCGCCAACCGGTGCCAGGCAGCCAATGAATAGGCCACTCAGCCGCCCACTCACCCGGGGCAGTGACGAGGGAAACGGCACCCTTTTTATGATCTCCCCCCGCCACCAGCCGCCGTGGCAGCTCGGCCGCGGGCGACGGGACCCCCTTTACGCCCCCCCCCCCCGCCCCCCGCCCCCGTGGCAGCCCGCCCCCCCCCCCCGGCCCCCCCCGCCCCCCCCCCCCCCGGCCCGGGGACCAAACTCTCTTTCATGAGCCCCCGGCCCCCCGCCCCTCGCCCAGACCAGACCTCTTCTGGGGCGCGAGCCGTCTGTTTCCACGGGGTCTGTCACCAGAGTGCTTACATTCTTTCACTGCCAAAGTCACTGGGCTATTTCTTTCTCTTTTTTTCTCTCTCTTTTTTTTTTTTAACAATCCTTGGAAAGGGTCCCAGCTTAAGAAGGAACGAAACTCCGCATCCAGCCAAACACAACTTTTGAAGCATTTAAAGGAGAGCTACTTAAGCCTTCTGAAAACAACGCCAGGCCTGTGTTCTCCGACGGGAACAGAAAAAAAGAAAGAAATGTGCATCCCTGTGCGGAATTCGAGCCCATGCACATGGCACGTTCCGCACCGGCACGGCTGTTACCGTCCTGGCAGGGCCGCCCCGGGCCTGGCGGGGCAGGGTGTTTCAGGGCGGCTGGCCTGGCAGAGCGGCCCCCGGGGTTGGGCGGGCAGGAGGGCGGGGCCCGCTCTCGGGTCCATTCCGGCCGCATCCATCCTCAGATTTTCCGGGGGTTTGGTCTCCCCGCGTGGGAAGCAGAGACATCAGGGACGGAGCCCCAGCCGGGAGCCAGGTTTCTCCGTCTCTGTGCGGCCGCGGGGTCCTCTGGCTTCCAGAAGAGTCTCTCGGACGATCGTTGGCCACGTAAAGACAGCGTCCGGCACTGAGGCGCTTTCCAGAGAGAAATAAAGCCGGGAGCACGGTGAACGGAGACACGGGGGCACGTGACTGTCCCCACCCCCGGTGACGTGAGGGAGAGAGAGGTCCGAGGGTGTGTCGTCCGGGGCCAGGAGGGCTGCAGAGAAGCAGAACGAACGGGTCCCAGTTTCCACGAGCTCACTTCCTGCCCCGGAACCTGCAGAGAGGGCGGAGGAGATGGAGAAGACAGGGCTGGAGAACAGAGTTCCCCGTTCCCCCGAAAATAAGCCAGTGTCTTACATTCATGTTTGCTCCCACAGAGGCGCTAGGTCTTATTTTCAGGGGGTGTCTTATTTTTCCATGAAGAAGAAGACGGTACACATTTAGTGTTGAACAAAAAAAAAAACGGGGGGGGGGGGGAATGTATGAACTGTCGATGGTACAGGAGTCGTTGTCATCACAAACCGGCTCACGGATGGGCCGCAGCGCAGCCGGAGCTGTTCAGGCCGGGCGAGGTCTCTTTACATCAGGAGTCAGACACCGCCTGACAGTAGCTTCAGGGGCCTTCTATTCCGGGGAGGCCTGATGCTCAGGAGAGGCCTTATGATCGGGGAGGTCTTATTTTCGGGGGGGGTATGCCTGATATGACAGCGAGAGGCAACACGGGAAGTAGGTCTTATTTTCGGGGGATGTCTGACTTTCAGGGAAACAAGGTCCTAGCACAGAGTGTCATAGCTGCAGGCGACCTCTTAGCCTACGCCAGAAACCAAGGCGGGCTTCCCGTAAGAGGCTCACACTCAGGTGCCCTTGTGTTCTCCTCCTTCCCCGGGGCCCGGGTCCGCTCCCAACTAGAGAAGCACACTCGCTCAGGCCTTTGGCACAGGCACACACACGTGTTGAGCACCACCGAGGGCGTGCATGGTGCCCGGCACGGAAGGTGAAAGATGACAGGATTCTTCCCCCCCAGGAGCTCAGGATAGGCAGGGGGTACGCGACGGGGGGAGGGAGGCAGTGCGAACGCAGCCACCCCTGCTCGGTGATAGCTGAGACGGGAGAAATGGTCTCGTCCCCCGATTCCCTCCCCCGCGGCCAGATGCGGCCAGTTGCGGCCAGATGCGGGACAGATGGAGATACGGCCTCATCTGCTGGGCAGAGCCGTTTCATTTCCAGTCGACGCCGACCGCCTCTGTCTGGGGAGCTATAGTTAGCCAAATCCCAGCGAGACAGAGGAGTCCCCCCGACACCAGCGTCCTCCGTGAGGTCTCCCCCCGTGCACGTGCAGGAGGACATCCTGATCCATCGGGGGAGACAAATGTCATCATCAGTTCACGTCGAACCCCACCTCGTAGAAGTATTGTGTCCATCAGGTAGGTCTGATAATGAGAAATTGAACGTCAAAAAACAAAACAAAAAAAGCAGTTGAGCTGAGACCGGTGTGGCTCAATGGATAGAGCGTCAACCTACGGACTGAAAGGTCCCAGGTTCGATTCCGGTCAAGGGCATGTACCTTGCTTGCGGGCACATCTCCACATTGGGGCGCGCAGGAGGCTGCTGATCGATGTCTCTCTCTCATCGATGTTTCTGACTTTCTATCCCTCTCCCTTCCTCTCTGTAAAAAATCAATAAAATATATATTTTTTTTTAAAAAGCAGTTGAGACCGTTCTTCTAGCACACGTGTGTGTTCTTCTGGGGTTGGTTCCAGAGCTGAGAACCGAACCCTCGTTCTATACCGCGAGCATGCTTCCGCCTGCATTCAGGACAGCCCGCCGACGCTTGCTTCCAAAAGAGCTTGCGATGCTTTTAGCGAGAAACGCAGCGCTGGGGTCTGACTAACCTGTGAAGAAGACTGGGTATACATTCAGGAGTGGAATGATGTGTGTGTGTGGTGGGGGGGACTTCCCAGACCACCTTGACCCACGAAAATGTCTTCTTTCCCTGTGATTGCGGCAAGGTATCAGACCCCGCCGCTGGGTGTGGCTCGCCTCTCTCTGTCTTGGGCAACCAGCAGGTCCCCACCTCGCTGCAGGAGTCGCTGCTCGGCTGTCAGTTCTCGCGCCTCTCCCCTGCGGACTTCTCCAAACCCAGCATCAGTGACCCCTTTTCCCTCTATTCTGCGCCCCAGCTTCCCTGGAACACGAGCCAATGCAGGCGCGTAGAGCAGCGGTTCTCAACCTGTGGGTCGAGACCCCTTTGGGGGTCAAATGACCCTTTCCCAGGGGTCGCCTAAGACCATCGGAAAATGCAGATATTTACATCACGATGCATCACAGTAGCAAAATTTCATGGTTGGGGGTCACCACCCCATGAGGAACTGTATGCAAGGGTCGCGGCCTAAGAAAGGTTGAGAACCACTGGCGTAGAGGCTACTGCAGACCGTGTGTTTCAGGGAAGTCGTCGCTCAATCGCCTTTGAGATGACAATGCAGTTGGAATGTGTTCAGCGCAGATAATTCCAGTGTATAGAGTAGCTTCTCCGGAAAACGTGGCGGCGAGTGAACCGATTCTGAGGAACTGAGAATTCCACCCACGTCCTAGAACATAAGACAGTTTGGCCGATTTGTAGGAAGAGGCCTGCATAGCTTCTAAAGAGCTCATCACTCAAACTCCAAGAACGCGACACCATGAATCAGAGGCACCTCATTGTTGGATACATTTATTATTATTATTATTATTATTATTATTATTATTATTATTTTAATCCTCACCTGAGAATCTGATTTTGAGAGAGAGGAAAAGAGAGAGAAACATCGACCCGTTGATAGGTTGCCTCCCACGTGGGCTCCAACTGGAGACAGCACCCACAACCTAGGCAGGTGCCCTGTCCGGGGATCGAACCCACAACCTTTTGGTGTACAGGACAGCCCTCCACCCCACTGAGCCCCCGGCCAGGGCTGTCTGACCGCGACAGGGCTGTGGAACAGACAGGGAGATGGGAAGAGAAACGAGCGGGCGAGGTTCATCGGCCTTCCGTCCACCCATTGGCAGCTCTCCTCCTCCCGTTTGGCATGTTCACTCCGGCCATTCGGCCTTTTTCCGCGGGGACTGGAGGCCCCTGCCACTCTGAGACACGGCCACTTTCTTTCTGGTGTGCCACAAGCGGCTCGATCCCACTCTCCCTGCTCTCTGAGGCCCTTTTCTGCATCATTGACACGGTTTGCTCAGCACCCAGGAAGCAGCGTGTTCAGCAGGAGAGAGCGGCTTCGTCTCCATAGAAACCACAGGCAGCTGGGATGACAGCGACAGCTGTGCCAACCGCAGGGTGAGTGAGCCTCCCAGCCCTGCAAGGACACCCACAGCGACTGGCACCTGCCTCTCTGTTCTGGCCTAAGCTGCCCAGCAGCCCTGGCCAGGGCTTTAGTTGGTGGGAGTGTCATCCTGGACACCAAACGGTTGCAGGTTTGACCCCCGATCAGGGCACACACCTAGGTTGTGGATTCGATCCCAGTTGGGGCACATTGGGAAGGCAACTGGTGGATGGATCGATTTTTCTCTCTCATTTCTGTGTGTGTGTGTGTGTGTGTGTGTGTGTGTGTGTGTCTTTCTCTCCTTTCCTCTCTCCAAAAACCAATAAAAAAAAACATATGCTCAGGTGAGGATTTAAGTTAATACTAATAACGTATCCGACAGTGAGGTACCTCTGGTTAACTGCCCATCGGTATCAGTCATCTTTGTAGCCTCTCATGTGATGAAATAAATACAGTGGTGCCTCGAGATACGAGTTTAATTCGTTCCGTCACCTTGAGGCGTGGGAAACTATGAGACGCTCGAGGCGCGGTAAACTGGTGGGTCGTGTGCAGCCGGCCGATCCGCGCGATGACTCCTATCTCAACTGTTGCTCGTATTTCAAAGCAAAAATCGCTCGCTCGACGGCTCGTATCTCAAAAATCTCGTATGTTAGGGCACTCGTATCTCGAGGTACCACTGTGCCCTTCTAACCATCTTTTTAAGTCTAAGTCAGAAAAAAAAAATGACTCTGTCCCCCACGCACGGGGCAGGTGACACTTCTTAGGAGCCATACAGAAAGGGCAGGCCTTGGAGCCGTCAGCCCGGGTCCATCCTCGTTCTTTAAAGGGACGCTTTTCCCCCTGGAATTCGCAGCCCCCTCCACACGATGCCCCAGGAGGACAGATTCTCCGGTCCCAGCGCCTTTCCTAAGGCCACGCAGCTCTCAGCATCAATACCGGCGGCGGCGAAGGTGGCAGCATCAATACCGGCATTGTTCCAAACTCCGGAGGCAGCTTTCCGCCCTCTCTCCCCCTCCCCGCCTCCCTGCCACCCGGCCCCCGCCTCCTCCCAGCCACACCTTCTCTAGAAATACTCGCTTTCTTAATCAAAACCATATTGGAGAACGGAGAAAAAAAAAAGAAAAAGAGAGGAAAGGAAGAAAGAGGAGGAAGACAAGAAAAAAGAGGGCCCGCGCGGCCCGCTGACACGCCTGGACGGTCTTCGCCGTCAGCGTCAGACGACACGCGTCTTATGAGCGTCTGGGCCCCCGCTCCCACCTCTTTATGGGAACGAGGGACACCACTTCTGTTTTTGGCATTTCGCGCCGGAGTCTGTTTCCAGGGAGGAGGAGGAGGAGGAGGAGGAGGGAAAAAATAGCAACGCCGAGTCTAGACAGAGGAGATGGGGTGAAATCTGGAAGCCATTCGCCGCGAGGGCAGCCGCCGCGGCCGCGGATCGCCTTACACGGCCCAATTACACGTGAAAAATGTGCGCATCGCCGCTCGCCGCTGGGAGAGAGGCCCCCACTACAGTGTAGGCTGGACGTGGGTCGTCACGCTCCCCGCTCTCGGAGGCGTTGGGATGTTTCTCTCCGGGGAAGGTGTCTTCCTCCTACCCACTGGTTCTCAGCCTTTTTTAATGCTGTGACCTTTTAATCCAGCTCCTCATGTGGTGGTGACCCCCAACCATAAAATTATTTTCGTTGCTACTTCATCACTGTCATGTTGCTCCTGTTATGAATCATCATGTAAATACCTGTGTGTTCTGATGGTCTTAGGCTCTACAGCAGCGGTTCTCAACCTGTGGGTCGCGACCCACAGGTCGAAAAGTGCTAGCAAGGTCGCCTGAGACCATCAGAAATCAGATATTTACATGATGATTCATTAACAGGAGCAACATGACAGTGATGAAGCAGCAACGAAAATAATTTTAAGATTGGGGGTCACCATCACATGAGGAGCTGTAGTAAAAGGTCACAGCATTAAAAAAGGCTGAGAACCACTGCGGGCTGGGCCACCCCTCCAGACATTTGCAGTGTGTGTGTGTGTGTGTGTGTGTGTGTGTGTTGAGCTAGGCCCATGGACACAGTCTAGGAAGCAGGTGGAGATGCGCATGTTGGTTCTGTGGGGTGGCAGACGCGTCTCTATGGGTTTGTTCATGTGTTTTGTTAATTTTTGCCAGAGCGTATTTTTTTCCCATTGGTTTTTAGAGAGAGCGGGAGGGAGAGGGAGAGAGAGAGAAGCATCGATGTGAGAGAGATACACTGGTACCTCGAGATACGAGTGGCCTAACATACGAGATTTTTGAGATACAAGCCATCAAGTGAGCGATTTTTGCTTTGAAATACGAGCAACATTTGAGATAGGAGTCATCACGCGGATCGGCCGGCTGCACACGACCCACCAGTTGACCACGACTCGAGCATCTCATAGTTTCCCACGCCTCAAGGTTACGGAATGAATTAAACTCGTATCTCAAGGTACCACTGTAGGTGGATTGGGTGCCTCCTACATGCACTCGAAGCAGGGCCAGGGAACCTACCACTGAAGTGCGTCCCCTTGACTAGAACGGAACCCAAGAGACTTCAGTCCGCAGGCCGGCGCTCTATCCCCTGAGCCACACCGGCGAGGGCCACATTTGCAAAGACCTGGCTCAATAGCAAGATCGAGCCCGAGGCAACGCAGGGCTGTGCAGGACCCGACAGAGAGGGAGTCAGCTTGTTGGTAAGACGGTCACTTGAAGGCGTGCGCTGGGCCTGCGCAGGCCACCCTGGCCTCTGGCTGTGCCTGGTCATGGGCTGTGTGCAGGACGATGATTTTCTGAGGAGTCCTTTAACTCAGTGTCTTTTTCCAGGAGTTCAAAGCACTTTTCAGATATTAGCATTCGGTCATGTACATTCCTGGGCCCCGGAGGACCTGGATCTGCCGAGGGCGCCGGGTGTAGCCGCTGATGCCTCGGTATCTCTTCGCACAGAGAAATGCAAGGAGAGAAGATATTCCAAAGCTACCCTCACCTGACATGGCAGAGCTAGCTGCGGTGTGAGTGTGTGTGTGTGTGAGAGAGAGCGAGAGAGAGAGAAAGAGACAGGGAGAGAGACAGAGACAACAAGACAGGTAGAGAGACACGGAAAGAGAGAGACAGAGACAGAGGAACAGAAGCAGACACGCACCACATATAGAGAGCAAGACAGAGAGAGATACTGAGACATATAAACAGAGACAGACAGACAGGGAGACATACAGAGATAGAGATTCAGATAAACTGAGACAGAAACACCAAGAGAGAAAACGAGAAATACAGAGCAATAAAGAGAGACAAAGAGAGACAGAGGCCAACAAACAGAGAGAGAGAGAGAGAGAGAGAGAGAGAGAGAGAGAGAGAGAGAACCAGGAAGAGACAGGGGAAGGAGACAGGGGGGCAAGAAAAACAGAGACAGAGGCAGACAGAGAGAATATGATTGATGTTTCCATCTCATAGAAACTTCCTAGGGAGTGGGAGAGAGAGGGAGAAACATCAATGATGAGAGAGAACCATCGACCGGCTGCTTCTTGCCCGCCTCCTACTGGGGATCGAGCTGGCCCCCTGGGCCTGGGCCCTGACCGTGGAATCGCACTGTGACCCCCTGGCTCAGAGGTCGACGCTCCACCGCTGAGCCACGCCGCCTGGGCTGCCGTGGAGATAGGAATACCTCCCCTAACGGGCTTCTGAACATCAGAGGGGACCGGAGGCGCCAGGCCTGATGGGTAAGAAGAGCTCTTGAGCCACAGGCTGGGTGATGATGGTGGCGATCTCACAGCCAGGAGTCCACCCCGCCTGCCGCGTGCCGTCCAGGGGCCAGAGTGTGGGTGTCCACAGCTGTCACGCTCAGCCGACAGCACGCACGAACCCACTTTCCAGGCCATCCCCGCCAACAGGTTCTCACCGCCAAGCGAGTCCCAGGTGGGTCACTGGGCTCCGGGGAGGGAGGAGGGAGCAGCGTGGAAACCAGGGCCCTGAAAGGTGGCCTGGCCGAGCGGGTGATCTGCCGGACAGAAGGGGGAGGCCTCGAGGGAGAAGTGGGGTGGGGCAGGGGAGGGTGTTAGGCAGAAATAACCATTTCCTGTCCGTCCCTCCACAGCCCCCAGTACATACAGCTGGACAGTGCTGCCATCCGAGGACCAGTTACCCCTCCCCCCACGCCCCGTGCTGGGTTCCATTCCAGCACACCTCCCCATTAGACAGTTTGTTTAATAAATGACGTAGTTGCCCAGCTGGCACGGTCCCGTGGTTGAGGGGCGACCTGCGAACCAGGAGGCCGTGGATCGATTCCTGGTCAGGGCACATGCCCGGGTTGCAGGCTTGATCCCCGAGGCGGGGCATGGAGCAGGCAGCCAATCCATGATTCTCCCTCATCATTGAGGCTTCTCTCTCTCTCCCTCTCCCTCTCTCTCTTCCACTCTGAAATCAATAAAAATATATTTTTAAAAGACTTAAAAATAAATGAGGGAGCTGTGTAAGTACTGGCAAGGAAACGTATCTGTTCTATTTTCCACGAGATGACCAACAAAAATTGAGCAATGTACCTACAACCCACGTTGCCTATGTTTATGCGTAACATGTTGCATGTGTCTAACTGTGCGTTTTTTTTTAATGGGGAAGAATGGGTAGGTACATCCCAAATTTCAGATGGTGATTTCTCCTCAGGAATGGGGATCCAGTGGTGGGTGCCAAACACCTCCCCACCCCCACCCCCCGCATTTCCCAAGGTCCCTTTGCACTTGATAATGGAAGGCTCCTCGGCTGCCCAGCATGGCTGTCCGTCCACCTGGTTGACCAGGGCCGGCCTAGCAGCGACCCTCCCATGACTCAGCTGAGCGTCTTCTGTGATTTCTGGTTCTCAGGGACCGGTAGGTGGCCGAGTATCTGACCAGAGGAAATGAATCACTTCCTGTGGTCATCCCTCTGCCCACAGCGGGGCTATTTTTAACCATCGGTAGAGAAATCACACATCCAACCCTGGGCGTGTATGTTATTTGTTTCACAAGTTCCCCCCCAAAAAAATGAGGTGGAGGAGGCAGAATTGAGCCAGTGGGAGGGGCCCGCTGGAAAACGCCCCTGGACAAAGCCATCTTTTTGTGACTCCTTGTGGAAAACTTGCCCCAAAGAACAAGACGGGTCTTTGCAGAACCACTTCTCCTGCCTGTGTCCTCACGTGGTCCTCTGTGTGTCTGTGTGTGTTCTAACTGCCTCTTCTACTTTCTTAATCTATTTGTATTGATTTCAGAGAGGAAGGGAGAAGGGGAGAGAGAGAGAGAGAGACACCAACGATGAGAGAGAATCATTGACTGGCTGCCTCCTGCATGCCTCCTCCTGGGGATTGAGCTCACAACCTGGGCGTGTGCCCTGACCGAGAATCAAACCCTGACCTCCTGCCTGGTTCAGAGGCAGATGGTCAACCACTGAACCACACCAGCTGGGTCTAATCTCCTCGTTTCATAAGGACACCTAGTCTATTGGACTCGAGCCACCCGATGACCTCATTTTAACTCGCCTCTGGAAAGACCCACCTCCAAAAAGGGTCACATTCTCAGGTGCTGGAGGTCAGGGCTTCCACACTGAATGGAGGGGACACTCTTCAGCCCGTCACGGGTAGAAAGTCAACATAAACGTCTCCATGACATTGTAATTCCATCACCTACCAGGGTCTTCGTCATCAACCCTCTATCTAACCCAGTGGTTCTCAACCTTCCTAAGGCCACGACCCTTGCATACAGTTCCTCATGTGGTGGTGACCCCCAACCATGAAATGTTGCTACTGTTATGCATCGTGATGTAAATATCTGCATTTTCCGATGGTCTTAGGTGACCCCTGTAAAAGGGTCATTCGATCCCCAAAGGGGTCTCGACCTGACCCACAGGTTGAGAACCGCTGATCTAACCCCTCCAGGCTGTCATCTTCCATGATCACCGCACCCTATGTGCATGGAGCCCAGCCAGCCAGGGGTACCCCAATACAAACCCCGCAAGGCTGTGCTCTCTGGCCCCACCCACTGCAGGCAGCACAGCTCGGCGACCAGTGCTCTTGCTGATGACACTCCTGGCACTGCACTTCGGGAAGATGGCGCCACACTGAGGACTGGCTGTCACTAGTGTCCACAACAGACCACCCACGCCGGGCGGTGGGCTGGGTGTCCGTGGCTCTCCTCCGGGACGGACTGGAAAGGGGGCGGCAAACTTCCCTTCAGGGCCGGAGAGGGGCTTGGCTGGGCTCTGTGGGCCCTTCAGCCTTCTCCCGGCTTTGGTGTGAACGTAGCCACCAGTCCATGAACCAGGGAGCTGTGTTCTGGTCCAATTTTTTGGTAGACTCTGAAATTTGACTCTGCTGTCCTAGTATTTCACGCTTGTCACTAAATATTCTTCATCTGATTCTTTTTAAAAAATATATATTTTATGGGTTTTTTTACAGAGAGGAAGGGAGAGGGACAGAGAGCTAGAAACATCGATGAGAGAGAAACATGGATCAGCTGCCTCTTGCACATCTCCTACTGGGGATGTGCCCGAAACCAAGACATATGCCCTTGACCGGAATAGAACCTGGGACCCTTCAGTCCTCAGGCCGATGCTCTATCCACGGAACCAAACTACTCAGGGCTCTTCATCTGATTCTTTCCCAACCATTTCAGGATATCAAATGATTCTCGGCTCACAGACCATTAAAACTTTCAGTCCCCTGTGGCCAAGGGTCTGAGTGGGCCGGACCCCCCTCCCTTCTTGCTCCTGGTGAGCGGACCACACTCATCTCCACCCTTTGCTCATTTCTTTCTTTTTAAAAAATATTTTATTAATGTATTACATGTGTACATATCTTGCCATTTCCCCCCACCCAACTCCCATGCATGCCCTCACTCCTCAGTGTCTTGTGTCCATTTGTTATGCTTTATATGCATGCATACAAGTCCTTTGGTTGAACTCTTATCTACCCCACCTCTCCCTCACTTTCCCGCTGTCGTCTGACAGTCTGTTTGATGCTTTCCTGCCTCTGTATCTATCTTTTTGTTCATCAGTTTATAATGTTCTTTATTATCCATACATGACGGAGATTTTTCTTTCATTTCAGTGGCTTATTTCACTTAGCACAATGCTCTCCAGTTCCATCCCGGTTGCTGCAAATGGTAAGAATTCCTTCTTTTTGATGGCAGCATTGTATTCCATTGTGTAGGAATTCTGTGCTGCCATAAAAAAGAAGGAATTCTTGCCAAGACCGGTTTGGCTCAGTGGATAGAGTGTTGGCCTGCGGACTGAAAGGTCCCGGGTTCGATTCCGGTTGCTTTCGGGCACATCTCCATTGTGGGGCGTGCAGGATGCGGCTGATCGATGTCTCTCTCTCATCGATGTTTCTGACTTTCTATCTCTCTCCCTTCCTCTCTGTAAAAAATCAATAAAATACATTTTTTTAAAAAAAGAAGAAGAAGGAATTCTTACCATTTCTTCCTGTCCCTCTCGGTCCCTATGAGCCAGCTTGTCACCACACAGCTGCCTCTTTCCCACGGGCTTTCCGACAGGTGTGGTCTGGACACATCCTGCGAGGGGACAGCCGTGTGCCCCCTGGGGGCCTCCTCCACCGGCGCCCAGGTCTCGGCTCCCCCGATCTCTGTCTCCGTCAGGAGCAGGGCTTTTCCGGGCTCTGGTCGGGGTGGTGGCGAGAGCTGGACCCTCCGAGGGTGGGCAGGGCGGGTCCTGACTCTGAGAGGCGCTGAGAACGGCTCTCTGCGGAGCCAAAGCAGAAACATCCTGAAATTCCTACCGCACGGCCTGTGCCCTCCCGCCCGCCCGCCCCGCCACCACCCCCCACCCCCTGCAGGCAGCAGCCCTCTCCTTCCTCTCGGCCATGTCAAGCTCTATCTGTGTCTGACTTGCTTGCTGGGTCCGGCCCTGGGAAGTACCCAGTGGACCCTCTCTGAACCCCAGTTGGGTGGGGGTGGAGCATCCCTTGGTGGAAATATCTCCTTATTGCAAAAACCAATTCGTTTTTTTTTTAAATACATTTCATTGATTTTTTTTACCGGAATCAAACCTGGAACCACCCTTCAGTCTATAGGCCGATGCTCTATCCACTGAGCCAACCGGTTAGTGGCTCTCCTACCCACCCTCCCCCGCTTTTTTTCAAAATATGCTCTGTTCTTGGAACTCTCATTAATTAGAATTAGAGTCTTTGACTTTTTTTAAAAAAAGCATCTATTTACAGAGCGGAAGGGAGAGGGATAGAGAGTCAGAAACATCAATGAGAGAGAGATACATCCATCAGCCGCCTCCTGCACGCCCCCTACTGGGGATTTGCCTGCAACCAAGGTACATGCCCTTGACCGGAATCGAACCTGGGACCTCTCAGTCCGCAGGCCGACGCTCTATCCACTGAGCCACACCGGTCTCGGCGGTACCTTTCAGCGTGTGGAAAAGTGACGCCCTCAGAAGTCTTAGGCTGCCCGTCCTCCGCGGAATTTAAGCATGATTCTTGCTGCTCTCTGTCGCTGGGCGGCCTAAGTCATCACAGCCGCGGCCACGGGAGCTGGAACTGAGCACAGGGCGGGTGCGATGTCAGAAGAAAGGAGGCTGAAGGCCGTTTCTTCTCGGAATAAGCGCGAAGCGCCACAAAGGAGCCATTGTTCCTCTCTCTGCTAATATCATTTTAATATGTGACCTCGGCTCTCATCCCCCCACCCCCCCGCCACCCCCGGAGCCGTGGCCCCGGGGAGAAAACAGCGCCGTGCGGAGGAAGAGACGCGGGTGGGTAGAGTCATTGCGGACTTGACATTTCTAAACTGGGCCTGACAGTGGGACTTTGAAAATATTTATCTATCAGAAAATAGTTTCAGCCGCGGGCAGTTTGGCGAGAAGGCTGAGGGGATGGAAAAAGCGTAACTCAGCGCGACTGGCTTTCATGGAAGATGTTCTTGAAGGCCACGGGGCGGCCGGCGTTTCCAACCATCTGGAAAATTCAGAGCAGCCTGGAAAAAATCGCGGGGGGCGCGGGGAGGCGGCCAGAGGGCTGTCCGGAGCCGATCGATGCGTGCGCTTTAGAGATGGGGGTTTCGCTCTTGGATGATAAACGAACGCCACCCTCAGGCTAAGCCAGCGGTTCTCAGCCTTCCTAAGGCCGAGACCCTTTAAGACAGCTCCTCATGGGGTGGTGACCCCCAACCATACAATGATTTCCGTGGCTGCTTCATCACTGTCATTTTGCTACTGTGATGAACTGTCTTGTAAATATCTGGTAGGCAGGATGTATTTTCGTTGTTACAAATTGAACATAATTAAAACATAGTGATTAATCACAAAAACAATATGTACTTGTGAAATATTTATTTCTAATGACAAATAAATGAAATTTTGTCTTGCATCGTGGTGTAGCATGGGCAACAGTCTTCATAGGACAACAGTAAACTACATGGCTACACTTTGCTACACTGAGAAGTGGTCTATTGGTTCCTAAGACCATGGGAAATAGGTGTTTTCCAATGGTCTTAGGCGACCCCTGTGCAAGGGTCGTTCGACCCCCGAAGGGGTCGCGACCCAGAGGTTGAGAACCGCTGGGTTAAGCGCTTCTACAGGTCTCTCAGCCTCTCTCTGACTCTCCCTCCCTCCCAGAGATGGGGAACGTTTCCCCCAAGAAGGTGTCCAGATGTGATTCTTTCCCATTTGCATTTTATTTATTATTTTTTTTGTGGGGGGGGGGGGACAAAACCGTGTATTCCTGTGTCTCCTCATAAGAACTCTGCCAGGGCAGTGCGGGCTGGTGTCTGGGTATTTCTGTGTGGCTGCCAAGCCCGAGACCATGCCCTCCACTCTTGCCACCCTCAGAACACCGGCCCCCTGCCAGGCTCCCCCAGCTGCCAGTCTGGGGCCTGCCTCCTGCCGGCCTCAGCCAGTTGGTTGCTTTGGCCTCTGCACAGGCCCTGGACTGAGGCACTCCCTCCTGCACGCCCCACCCTGGGGATCCAGCCTGCAACCTGGGCCTGCAACAAAGAGGGGCGGGTGGGCCACCATTTAATAAGTGGGTGGGTACCATCACAAGAACCAGTGTTTTGCCCAAACCGGTGTGGCACAGTGGATAGAGCGTCAGCCTGCGGACTGAAAGGTCCCAGGTTCGATTCCGGTCAAGGACATGTATCCTGGTTGTGGGCACATCCCCAGTAGGGGGCATGCAGGAGGCAGCTGATCGATGTCTCTCTCTCATCGATGTTTCTAACTCTCTATCCCTCTCCCTTCCTCTCTGTGAAAAATCAATAAAATATATTTATTAAAAAAAAAAAAACAACAACCACAAAGCCACTCACCGAGCATCCGCCAAGAACTTAGCTGTGGGGGTCAAGGGGCACACAAGGAAGGAACAGGGACCCTGGACCTCCAGGGGTTCGCCTTCTTGTGCAGGAGCTGACAGGCGTCCCGAGGCCGAAAGGAAAGGCCGGGAACAGAGCGAGGATGCGAGGAGCTGGCCACGGTGGAGGGATGGGGTCGGAATGGACCCCAGGTCCTGGGAGTCCAGGCACAGATGGCGGTGAGGAGGACGGAAGCCTGGGGAAACGTCCCGCGGGAGAAAGGGGTGCCTCTGTGTTCAAGGTGATGACCGAGGAGGGGCCACTTCTCTGACTTCTCTCTTATCGCAGCATCCTCCAAAGAAAGGGGGGCTGGGATGCTCTCTGCGTGGGGCCTCATCTGAGAGGAGAATTTCACTGGGGTTGTGGAGTCTACTATCCTTGGGGACGAGATGAAGTCGCGTCCTTGTCTGACATACGCGTGACCACCTGTTTTGTTTTGTTTTAATACGTTTTTATGGATTTCAGAGAGGAAGGGAGAGGGAGAGAGAGATAGGAACATCCATAAGGAGAGAGAATCCTTGATCGCCCCACGCTGGGGATGGAGCCCGCAACCCGGGCCTGCGCCTTGACCAGAAATCAAACAGTGGCCTCCTGGTTCATAGGTTGATGCTCAACCTCGGAGCCACACCGGCCAGGCTTGTTTTGTGTTTTTAAGAGTGTTCTCCTTCTCTGGATAAATTTATCTCCTTTGCTTTGATTAGTATGTTTAGAATTCGTTTTCGTGTTTATTGCCTTTTACGCTTTCTGAGTTTATTTGTTTTTTTGTTTTTGTTTTTTACTTTTAATTGAAGCATAACATCAGTACCAAAAGATGAACAAATCGAAAATGTACCTCTGGCGGTTTTCATAGAGTTAACGCACCCGAGAAAGCAGCACGCACATCAAGAAACGGAACTGGCCCATCCTTTCAGGGGCTCACCCGTGACCCTTCCCACCACGAACTGTCCCCTCCGCTGGGGTGGCTTCTGATGCCGTAGACGCACGCTGCCTCTTTATGAACTTTACATAAATGGAACCCTATACGTACACCTTGCTCAGCATCCTGCTGGAGAGATTCAAACATCCGGGAGCCGATGGCTGTATTGTATGCATGCTTGTTGCTGTATAGCAGCGTTTCTCAACCTGTGGGTCGCGACCCCTTTGGGGGTCGAATGACCCTTTCACAGGGATCGCCTAAGATCATCGGAAAATGCAGATATTTACATCATGATGCATAATAGTAGCAAAATTTCATGGTTGGGGGTCACCAGCACATGAGGAACTGTATGCAAGGGTCTCGGCCTTAGGAAGGTTGAGAACCACTGCTGTATAGTATTCCCTTCTGTGGCTACACCACAACCCATTTACCCATCGCACCGCTGAAGAGCCTGCGGCCAGGCGCCTGGTTGGGGCTCCTGTGAGTCCTCCCAGGAATATCCGTGTGCTTGTCTCTTGGTGAACACGCGTGTGCATTCCTGCCTGGCACGCCCCTCGGAATGGGATGGCGAGGCCGCAGGGGTGGTGAGCTGTCAGACAGAGCAGGCTCTGCCAAGCGGTTTTCCAAAGCGGTTGCACCCATTTCTATTCCCACCAGCTGTCAGAAAGCCGCTCAGATTGGCTTAACAAAAAAACAAACCAAAAAAAAAAAAAACTCCAATGTTCCCTCGAGCCATAAATACCTACTGAAGACAGCCTCCTCTACCCAGTCAGCATCGTCTGACAGCTGGAGGGTTTCTGTTGTTTTTTTTTTTTAGAAGAAAAGTTAAGGGCAGCTGGGTGGGTCTTGAGAGGACGGAACCCCCAAAGAAGTTGGTCCCGATGAGCGCGAAGGACGGCTTTCCGAGGTGAATGAAGAAGGGAGCATAAATAAAGCTCGATAAAACGGCACCAAACAGCAGCGCGGCGTGGCCCAGACCACGCCAGATGGTGCTGCAGAGAGCCAGATGTTTCCAGCGAGTGATGGTCCTGGTCTGGCTCTCAGCTGGCCCAAAGCTGGGGAAAATTGGACCTGTCAGACTCTCGGGGCGATCTGGCAACGGGCGCGGAGCCCGTTTCGCAGAGAAGGATTGCTTTCCACGAAGAAAACGCTGACGGGAATTTTAAAATTCATGAGATAAATCTCTTTGGAGCTTTCTCAGATTTTTTTTTGTTTTGTTTTGTTTTTTTATTGGTCTCCAGAGGCAAATTCAAAGCAACCGAAATTGCAGAAGATGTAAATGTAATAGGTGCAGAAATATGCGGTCTCCTCTTGAGCGCAAGCAGACCTGAGATTTTTATCAGGAAACTGATTTTCTTTCTTTTTATCCTCACCCGAGGACATGTTTTTATTGATTTTTTTTTTTTTGGGGAGAGAGAGAGAGGAAGGGGGGGGGGGGGGCGGGAGAGAGAGAAAGAGAAACGACGGCGTGTACAATGCCAGCCAGCCTTCTGGCAGCCGGCAAAACAGCGGTTCTCAACCTGTGGGTCGCGACCCTTTTGGGGGTCCATCGACCCCATCATAGGGGTCGCCTAAGACCATCAGAAATATATTTTATTGATTTTTTCACAGAGAGGAAGGGAGAGGGACAGAGAGCTAGAAACACAGATATTTACATTACGCTTCACAACAGTAGCAAAATGACAGTGATGAAGTAGCAACGGAAATAATTTTATGGTTGGGGGTCACCAGCACATGAGGACCTGTATTAAAGGGTCCCGGCTTTGGGAAGGTTGCGAACCACTGCGTCACCCCACACTGGAGATGTGCCCGCAAGAAAGGTACATGCCCCTGATTGGAATTGAACCCGGGACCCTCCAGTCCACAGGCCAACACTCTATCCACCGAGCCAATATATATATATATATATATTTTTTTTTTTAAAGGGCATCTGTGCGTAGTGCCTTCATGTGCTTTATAAAGACCCGCTGTGCTACTTTGGGCACTGTTGCGGCTAAATGTTCACCCCTTGAAACTTCAACGTGAAAGCGTGCGTGACGAGTTAAAAATAAAACTCTGCGTATCCTACCTGACGCATGTCAATTCATAAATGCAGCCCGCTTCGCCTTTACAGGAGAGCAAAGTCTAGACAGTGGAGGCTCACAATAGCATTGGACTCCCCCACTTCCTGAGGAGGAGGAGAGTGAGGTGTCCGAGATCCAGGGCGTTTCCCATGTGCTCACCTTGAACCCTGTCACTGAGCCCCAAAGGATGCTTTGAGCGACTGACCAAATGCACCTCGTTGGACACTCCGCGGGGAGAAGCCTCAGTCAGCGTCTGACATCGCTGCAGCGATCGGGCTGGTGCCGTGGACATGGACTCGGCACACCTGAGTGAGTCTGAGCGGCCTAAGCACAGCGTTCTGGAAAGCCTACGCGTCCATCGCTTGGGGTGCACAGGATCCACCGCGCCTATCTTCCCCCCAACCCCCACTCCCAGGTTTTCAGGCCCAGACACACGGGACAGGAGGGAGGAAGCCCTCCGCAGCCCTGGACGTGGGTTCTAGGGCACATTCACTGCTGGATCACGACTCCCGCCCAGGCCACCCCTGCTGACACACACGGTGGGCTCTCCAGGGGATGGTCACACCCACAACTTGGAACCGCCCCCCACCCCACCATGGTCCGTTCCTGCCGAATCCTTTGCCCAGAAAGGAGCCACCCTTTTGGGGCTGCTGGCTGGTGGGTGGCATCCGTGTCCCTGTTCATCTCAGGCCGAGAGACCCGATTCCACGGGGGGGCAGGGAGCCTGACGCCCTGCACCTGGATTGGGGGGGGGGTCTGGGGGCTGATGCTTGACACCTGGGGGAAGGGCCCCTGCAGGAAGCTGTGGGCTGTGGGCTCACCTCACGGGGCCATGGGCGTGAGGACACTCTCACAGCCCACCACCCGGCTCCCCGCTGTTCCCGCAGACCAGGTGCGGGCGTGCGGGAGAGCAGACGGGCTTAGAGTTGGCTCAATGGCTCCCCATGGAGGGGGATGCTGGGGCCGCAGCCAGAGAGCCTGGGGAGGTGGGGGGGAGAGACCTCAGCCCAGAGGGGCCACACGGAACCCGTCTCAGGCCGGAGTGGGCATCGTGTGCTTGGAGAGGGTCACGTTATCCCCACGGCCAGGGCCTCGGGCCCCCTGCCTGCCCCGCCGGCACTCACCCTCGGCCGTTTCCCGGATTAAAAAGCGCTTAAACATCTGCTCCTTACCGGCTGTGTAAAAAGTCATCAAGTAAAAGCCGGGAGGGGGCGGGGGGGGAGGGAGGGAGGAACTCAAACGGAGCGAGCAGGCCGCTCCAAGGTCGGCAGACACGAGAGGCCGAATTTTTTCATTTTCGAAACGACCCCTCGACGGCTGGGAAGCAAGCACGCGTCACGGCGTCCGGGGTGTGACATCAATCTGAGCGAGCCTGAGGGACATCGGGCCGCCGCCCACAAAGAAATGTAACAGGCACCCCCTCTTACTGCTCACCCCCGGCTAGTTGGCTTTGCTGGGCGTTCAGTGCGGGGGGGGGGGAGGGTGGAGGGGAGGCTCTAACCCAGGCCAGCGTGGGGTCTGGCAGCCCAGCCCCTCCTCCCGGGCCCTGTCCCCGCCAGGCCAGGCTGTGCGTGATGGCTGGGCCCCTGGGGACCTGACCCACGGAGATCCTTGTACAGGGGTACCTCGAGAAACAAGTTTATTCGTTCCGTAACCTTGAGGCGTGGGGAACGATGAGACGCTCGAGTCAAGGTAAACGGGTGGGTCGTGTGCAGCCGGCCGATCCGCGCGATGACTCCTATCTCAACTGTTGCTCGTGTTTCAAAGCAAAAATCGCTCACTTGATGGCTCGTATCTCGAAAATCTCGTGTGTTAGGGCACTCGTATCTCGAGGTACCACGGTATTGTGCCAGTTACTTCTCTTTTTTAATTTACTGATTTTTAGAGGAGAGAGAGAGAGAGACATCGGTGTGAGAGAGAAACATCCATCGGTTGCCTCCCAGATGCACCCCTCCCAGGGGATCAAACCCCAGACCTCTGGGTGTACAGGAGGGCGCCCCAAGCCTCTGAGCCCCCAGCCGGAGCAGGCCCCGCCTTTGCACATCTCCACTAGGAGCTCGGTCTGACGGCGTGTACAATGCCAGCCAGCCTTCCGGCAGCCGGCAGAAGAACGCCCGCTACCTTTAAAAAACAAAAACCTCCGCAACGACCTTGGCCTTGCCGCACAGGTGGGCCGCGGGAGAGGCCGCTGAGCACCACGTAGGTCTGGCTTTCCAGGCAACCAACCTCCCTGTGACTTCCACTCACGGCAACACTGGCTTCTGTGTCAGGCCCAACAACTACATGCACTGGGCACGTGCTTTCCACGGCACGCGCTGCTTACGACATGGCTGCTGCCCTCCGTCCTCGTGACCGCCACCCACGAGTCAAAGAAAGGTGTCGCCAGGGGCCTCTCCATGCCCCACGCTCTGAGCACCCACGGCTTCCTCTGGGGGCTGGGAGCCCGGGAAATGGAGGTGTCTTTCCTGAGGCCTGGAAAGGGGAAGCACTCGCTGAGACAGGTTTGGCTCGGTGGATAGAGCGTCGGCCTGCGGACTGAAAGGTCCCAGGTTTGATTCCAGGTCAAGGGCATGTACCTTGCTTGCGGGCACATCTCCAGTGGGGGGTGTGCAGGAGGCGGCTGATCGATGTTTCTCTCTCATCGATGTTTCTGACTTTCTATCCCTCTCCCTTCCTCTCTGTGAAAAATCAATAAAATATATTTAAAAAAATAAAAAGAAAAAATAAAAAGAAAGGGGAAGCACTGTGATTGGTGGGGCCATGGGCGCAGCTGCTACCCACATTTACAACTCTACCCCCCCATTCTCGTTAGCCAACATGGAATTGAAGTCTCTGCTCTCCCATGATTGTAGGGCCAGGGGAGGGATGAATCCAGACGTGGGGATACTGACTAACATGTCACCCTCCTACCCCGTTCTCAGCCCTGTCTTTCCATGTGAGGTTGTCCTTTCTGTGGTCCCCAGGACACCCCTCACCTCTCTCTGCAGAGGCCAAGAGAGAGACCCCTCCCCCCCAGGGCCTGCTAGTTCACATCAGCCTTCAGCAGCTCCGTGGTGGTAGAGTCACCCCTTCCCGCGGCCATCCCCCATCTGCTCCCAATGGAAACATTGTGTGTCTGAGACGGTCCTCCACCTCTTCTTTTTTAAAAAAAAAATGTTTTTATTGCTTTTTAGAGAGAGTCAGGGACAGGGAGAGAGAGATAGACACATCAGTGATGAGAGAGAGTCATTGATTGGCTGCCTCCTGCCTGCCCCCTGCTGGGGGTCCAGCCTGCAATGTAGGCATGTGCCATGACCGGGAATGGAACCGTGACCTCCTGGTTCATGGTCCACACTCAACCACTGAGCCACACCTGCCAGGTTCAACCTCTTCTTTGATGGGCCCTACCGGGCATGTGCAGGGTGTGTGTGTGTGTGTGTGTGTGTGTGTGTGTGTGTGTGTGAGTGTGCCTCATGACTCCTTAAAGGAGTCCCCAAATGCAGACCCGTGACCACCTCCCTCGTCCCTGTGATTCTGACGCACTGAGCAGAGTCACTGTCGGTTTCCAAATGTTCCTCCCCGGTGTGGTGAATTCTGCCAGAGAATTCTAAACCGCCCAACCTCCCCCCTTCCCTGCACGTAGAGCAGCGCCCAAACCAGGTGAAATCTGCCCCCCGTCTTTAAATAAACTCCACCAAGCTTGGGAAAAAAGCACTGCTCTCCCCACATGTCTCCTCCCTTGCTTCCTCTTCCGTGCTCTGGGTTCTAGATGTGGGTGTAGAAAAGGATTAGTCATTGTCGTGTATCTGTATTCCCAGCCTGCGTGACTTCATTTCGCCGTGGTGGCCACGTCTACAGAGGAAAGCAGTTGGAGATTGGGGTGTAACCTGTCAACACAGCAGAGGGTCTGCCCCCTCTCCCCTCACCGTCCTGGGCATTTCGCTCCCCAAGGAGCTGCTGCCTTTAAGAGTATTCGTCGGGCATCCTAGCAGTCACCTGAGGCAAGAGGCCCTGAGAACCCTCAAACAGGGACCCCTAGGGATAATTCTTTTTTTTTAATTAATTTTTTATACATATCTCCCCATTGCCCCCCCTCCCTCCCAGGCATGCCCCAACCCCCCAGTGTCTATGTTCATTGGTTTTGCTTATATGCATGCATACAAGTCCTTTGATTGATCTCTTATCTACCTCACTTAACTTTAATCTTCCTGCTGTAATTTCACAGTCTGTTAGAAGCTTTACTGTCTCTGTATCTATCCTTTTGTTCATCAGTTTATAATGTTCTTTATTATCCCCCCTAGGGATAATTCTAAAATGCTGAAGTTGAAAATGGCTCTAGGGCATTGGCCTTCGGACTGAAAGGTCCCAGGTTCGATTCCAGACAGGGGCATATACCTTGGTTGCGGGCACATCCCCAGTAGGAGGTGTGCAGGAGGCAGTTGATCGATGTTTCTCTCTCATCGATGTTTCTGACTCTCTCTCTCCCTTCCTCTCTTTAAAAATATCAATAAAATAGATTTAAAAAAGAAAAAGAAAATGGCTCTAGGGATCCCCTGACAGACTCTTTGATCTGGAAAACTGACACTCCATGGCCAATGATCGCCAGGTTCCCAGACCTCTCCTCCCAACGTTAACTGTCACGTTCCATTAAACAATGCCATCTGTTGGTGCTCTCTCTGCCCCTGTCACGCTAGAATTGGCCAAGAAAGAAACACCCACAAAAATACGATGTGTCCTATGCTCAACCAATGGAAAAGTCATAACACAGGAAGAAAATAAGGTCGTCCACACGCACTATTCTCCCACTTGGCCATCAGGTCCCCTTCCCCGGGTCAAGGCCAAGGTCAGTGTCTACCTCTGCACACCTTCATCCTGCCAGCTCTTCACACACAGCCCTTTCTGCCCTATGATGATGTGTCATTGCCAGGGGCATCGTAAAAAGTTCGCATGTACATGTAAATATTATTCGGCCATAAAAAGAAATATGAAAATCTCACTCCTGGCAACAACACGGATGGACCTAAAAGATATTATGCCGAGTGAAATAAGTCAGACAGAGAAAGACAAATACCATATGATTTCCCTTACATGTGGAATCTAAAAAATAATGTACATGAACAGACAAAACAGAAACAGACTCACCGATTCAGAGAACAGACTGATGGTTGGGGAAAAGTGAAGAGATGAAGACATGCAAGTCGGCCGGTTACAGCACAGTCACGGGAATGTCAAGTACAGCGTAGAGAATACAGTCAGTAATATTTTCATAACTGTATGGATACTGGACATATCTGGGGAGACTTTGTGAAGTATGGAATGCATCTCAGGGCATCAGCAAGAGCTACGCTTCCCCGTGGAATGGAACCTGGGAGGTGATTGGCTGCTTGGAGTCACCTTCGCCCTTTCTTCGCTAAGAGACAGAGAGAAACTGAGTCAGGGTGACTCCCTGCAGTCCTAGGCCTGTGGCTCAAAGCAGGGATACCTTTTCGGCAGGATTTCTGGTTGGGCTTTCTGCACAAGTGGGTTCTAAGGCATCCAGGGCGAGAAGTTTATGTGGGCAGTGATCCCAAGAAAGGCCAGGAGGGAAGTGGGGTACAGAGGCGGAGAAGGAGAGGAAGTCGGTCAAGGGTGCAGAGCCACAGATGTCAGCACCTGGAATCTGTGACCACATGGGGAGTCACAAGGCAAAGGGGAGCTGGGGGAGCAGATGGAATTAAATGTGTTCGTCAACTGGCCTTAAAGTGGCAGAGTGTCCTGAGCTATTCGTATTTTATTTTAAACTAGAGGCCCGGTGCACGCAATGTCTGCCAGAGGAGGCCTTCCTTCCCCTGGCTGCCGGCACCGGCTTCCCTCTGGCATCCGGGACCCGGGCTTCCCTTCCAGCCCTGGCTTCATCCAGAAGGTTATCCGGAAGGACGTCTGGTCTAATTAGCATACAGTGGTACCTCAAGATACCAGTTTAATTCATTCCATAACCTGGAGGCGTGGGAAACTATGAGACGCTCGAGTCGCGGTAAACTGGTGGGTCATGTGCAGCCACCCAATCCTTGCGATGACTCCTATCTCAGATGTTGCTCATATTTCAAAGCAAACATCGCTCACTCCACGGCTTGTATCTCAAAATCTCGTATGTTAGGGCACTCGTATCTCGAGGTACCACTGTAATTCGCTTTTATGATGATAGAGACCAGGGTTTCGCCTCTGAATCAATGAACCCGCTCCAAGCTGTCCCTGGGAAAGGCTGTGGTCAGAGAGCAAAACTTCCCCCCCTGAAACCTGGCTGACAGGGGTCTCTGGAGCCACCTTTTCATCCCTGTGGCGGTTCCCCTCACCCGGACCTCCCTCTGCGTTCGTCAGGTTAATCGCTAACAGAGTCCGGTTGTTTGGGAAGGCGGAGCGAATCCCTCCCTGGGCTGAGCTGCTCATGTGTTACGCTCCAGAGGTAGCCGAGCAGACACTGAGGCTCACTTTAAGTCTGCACACGACTACGTGAACGAACTCCCGAGATAGCTATTAGAAAGGTCCATTTTTATGGAGAAACTTCAGCCTTGATACCCTTGTTTTTAAAGCACCTGGGTTTTATGATCCCACTATTTGTGACAAAAGAAAAAAACAAAAAAAAACTCTCTCCTTTTCAAAGAAAAAGGAAAAGAAAAGTTGTGTAGGCAAAAAAGGGTGAGAGGGTGCGAGCCCTGGGCCGGCCCAGCTTCAGAAGAACCCGGAGCTGCCTGGCCCACAGGGGACCCTGCCAGGCCCTGCCTGCCCCCCGAGTGGCTTCCAGTGACCATCGTGGAGCCTGGACCATGGGGTGAGAGCGACGCCCTCCGTGGTCGGAGTACCCAGAAGTCCTGCTGGAGTGAATGGATCCACTTCCTTGTGTTGTCTTGGCTAAATCGACTGTGGGAAGCCAAGAGCCAGGGCCTCAATATACAGGGACGGGGACGAGGACTCTCTCAAGGCAGAAACTTTAGAGTCAGGTCATGCCTGGTTGGTGTGGCTCTGTGGTTGTCCTGTGAACCAGGAAGTCACGGGTCAGGGCACCTGCCAGGGTTGTAGGCTCGATCCCCAGTAGGGGGCATGCAGGAGTCGGCTGATTGGTGATTCTCAGCATTGATGTTTCTCTCTCTCCCTCTCCCTTCTGCTCTGAAATCAATAAAAACATATGTACCTATTTTTTAAAAAGTCAGGTATGGAGCTGTTGGGCTGTGAAGAGCACCCGGGGGGCCCCTGGGGTGAGGCAGGGTAATGGGAAACATGGTGATGGACAGCGATAGGCTGCTTCAGCCAGGTGGGCTCAGACGGGGTGTGAGGCCACGAGAGATCCACGGGAGGAAGTCTGACTGTAGGAGTCACCGAGGAACACTGTTCAGATGGGGCTGTTTTTCTTCCAGACCTCTTTTCCTGCAAATACATGAATCTAGGTCTCCAACATTCCATGCAAAATTAGAATCCTGCAAGTCGACCTTTTTGTCTTATTTTGTACAATTTTAATATCCCTCCCATGAACATGTATTGTGCTAATGCTCTTTGAAAACATAATCTGTAATGTCTACACAATATTCCATTGGACAAATTGCCTCGATGTAGTTAGGAATGCCTTTCCTCTTGCACATGTAGCTTCTTATCAGACAACATTTGGGAATAAAGGAGCATGAACATGAGTCTGTCTGGATCACAGGACCCATCCTGGGGCAGAGCTGCTGGCTCAGAGGGCATGTGTGTGGCTCCGAAGCCCGTGGTTCCTGCTGCTCAGTGGTGCACCCAGAAGGTCTGACTACCGTCCCCTCTCACCCTGTGGATGAAGCCCAGGGCTCCCTCCCAGGGCATGGAACCCTGACTTTACAGACGAGGAACAAAAGGCCCAGATCTGCTGGGTCTTGGCCCAAGGTTCATGACAAAACCAGGTGGGACTCACAGATAACGTTTCCCTGGAAACAGGAGAAGGTAGACCCAGAACCAGCAGGCACCCGCCTGCCTGGCAGAGACACCCCAGCCTGAGAGGCCCCCTCTTCATCTCCTCCCACCCCCCAATCCCGGCCACCCACAGACTCTCTTTCAAAGCCAACAGCACCCACTATGTCTTCAGTGATTCCAGAAACTGCACCCCTTGGAACCTGCCAGGGCATTTCCAAATCACGGTCAGCTGACGGTTGTCCTCACCCACGCAGTCACCAAATGACCCACGTGACAAGGAATCCCCTCGTCCCTGCAGACCCACCCCACACCGATCACGCCGTCCTGCCTCGAGCTGTTCAAAGGGAAGCCTCCACCGAAGCTGGTGTGACTCAGTGGATAGAGGTTCGGCCTGCGGACTGAACGGTCCCAGGTTCGATTCCCGTCAAGGGCCTGTACCTTGGTGGTGGGCACATCCCCAGTAGGGGGCATGCAGGCGGCGGCTGATTGATGTCTCTCTCTCATCGATGTTTCTAATTCTCTATCCCTCTCCCTTCCTCTCTGTAAAAAATCAATGAAATAGCCAAAACCGGTTTGGCTCAGCAGATGGTGCGTCGGCCTGCAGACTGAAGGGTCCCGGGTTCGATTCCGGTCAAGGGCATGTATCCTGGTTGGGGGCACATCCCCAGTAGGGGGCGTGCAGGAGGTGGCTGATCGATGTCTCTCTCTCATCGATGTTTCTAACTCTCTATCCCTCTCCCTTCCTCTCTGTAAAAAAAAAAAATCAATAAAATATATATTTTTTAAAAATCAATAAAATATATTTTTAAAAAAACACACGAAGGGAAGCCTCTGCTTTTAAACCTCCCATAAAAATACCCAGAAGCCTGACAGCTGCCCGCAAGCCAGAGGTAAGCCTGGAGCACAGGTCTCCGTCCTCCGGTGAGGCTGGGCCACAGCCGTGGGACCACGCCCGGCTTTAGTCAACGCTGTCACTCCAATAGCCCTGAGGTGTCCGCTCACTTTGCAGAACCTTCCAGTCCAGCCCATCCCCCCAGCCGGGGCCCAGGGAATCAGGGCTGTGCAAATTGGCGGACAGGGAGCTGGGGTGTCAGGTGGCCAGGGTCCCCTGTTTCCACTTCAGACCAGCTCCCCTGTGGACAGGCTGAGGAAACAGGGAGCTGAAAGGTTATGGACTCCCCTCCATCTTGTCCTCTAGGGCTGGGCCCCTGCCTAAACCCCCTCCCTTGTCTGGGAGGGGCCACAGGTGTGCCAGCCATGTCCTAGCTTCCCCCACCACCACCCGAATGGACCATCGAAGCTCCAGGAACACAGCGAGGGTCCTAATTATGCTGAACCACAGAAAGACCCCAATTCAAGTGACCCATCTCTGTAACCTTCATCACTTTCCTAAGCCTCCCAATTATCCTACCCCATATAACTCATTGTTCCCGCCCGGCTCGCTCTCTCGTCTCGCTGCTGGGCCAGAAAGAGGCTGAGAGCCAAACCCAGGTTTGAATAAAGACTCTTTGCTTTTGCATCGGAAAAGGCTCCTTAGTGGTGGATGATTGGGGACACTGAACTCTGGGCACAACAGAGCAAAAGAGTGCATCCCACCTGGTCCTGCCACTGTGCCTTTATCCTGCCCGCTCCTTTAAGCAAAAGACCATGGTTTTTAGTTGAGGGGGGGGGTATCGTTTCAGCATCTTTGCACCCAAATGACGGCAAGACGACCGTGGAGAGGTATTCCGCAGGAAAGCTCCCTGCGTTCCTAGGCGGGATGCCCATCACCGTCACTGCACGGAGCGTGGGTAAGGCCGGGGATGGTGCACAAACTAGGCTTGCCCCCTGGACCACGTTCCCAGAGGAGCCTCAGCGACGGCGTGGGTGTTCCCGTTTCCACCAGGTGGTGGCGCTCGAGGCAAATGGTGAAAGGATGCGGGAAGAGAAATGCCAGGTGGCGGGATGGAGCAGCAGCCTGGGGCAGGAGGCGGGGTGGCAGGGCCTGGGGCGGGCACCGCGGGGAAAGAAACGGGCCGCACGGGGAGCTTCTGAAAGGAAATGGACTCCCCTCCATCTTGTCCTCTAGGGCTGGGCCCCCTGCCTAAACCCCCTCCCTTTTCTGGGAGGGGCCACAGGTGTGCCAGCCATGTCCTAGGTTCCCAGACCACCGCCCGAATGGACCAACGAAGCTCCAGGAACACAGCGAGGGTCCTAATTTGGCTGAACCACAGAAAGACCCTAATTCAAGTGACCCATCTCTGTAACCCTCATCATTTTCCTAAGCCCCCTAATTATCCTACCCCATAAAACTCATTGTTCCCACCCGGCTCGCTCTCTCCTCTCACTGCTGCACCAGAAAGAGGCTGGGAGCCAAACCCGGGTTCGAATAAAGACTCTTTGCTTTTGCATCGGAAAAGGCTCCTTAGTGGTGGATTATTGGGGACCCCGGACTCTGGGCACAACACTTCCTCTCCTCTCAGGGACAGCAGGGCCCGGCCTGGCCCTGAGAGCTGCAGAGGGCACCTGGCCAGCCCGCGGGAGCACAGGGCACCCCCGCCCGGCGCCTGGTCTGCCGCGGGGGTGGGGGTCACGGCGAGGAATGGGGGAAAAACAAGTCTTCGCCTTATTAAGATGCAGCATTTTCAAATTCACCCCTCTCCCCTCTGCCCCCCGGATTTCAGCAGAGTCCTTTTCAAGGCACCCCGGCTCGCCTTTCGTATGCAAATGGCTGTAAGGGGCTTGTTTGGCCCCGGGGGCCTTACGACTTCACAGAATCCCCCGATCGCCTTTTGCAAGTAAAAAGGTCTTCTGTGCTTGGGGTGCGAGTTTCCATCCAGGTCGTTATCGCCTCGGTGAGAGTAAACCTGGGAAAATAAAACAGTCATCCTCGGAGCGAGCTGGGCGGTGGGCATGCTGCCTGCCGGGGTGCGTACTTTTCAAGAGAAGCCGGTTAAGAGGGATAGAGGGTTCCTGAAACCTGCACGTGGAAGGGCAAACACCCGGTCTTTTGGAGGAAACTAAGCCTATTCCGCAGCCTGCCCTTGGTCAGGGTGGAATAGACGCGGGTAATAGTCCACGTGCGGATTCCTTTCCGAGGTGAATCACCGCTGGTTGGAGTCATCACTATGAAAACCCTCGTTCGGGCCCTTGAAACTGGGGGGCAGGAAGGCACGGTGGCTCCGAGCGGTGGGGCAGGAAGAAGGGACGAGGAGAGGCCAGCGCGCTCTGGCACCGGACCCACTTTTCCTGGGGCCGATCGGGGAACGCAGCACGTAACCAGGGACTTCCCTCTCCCAGGAACGCTCCCGTTCTAGACAGACTGCCACCGAGACCGGTGTGGCTCAGTGGATAGAGCGTCAACCTGCGGACTGAAAGGTCCCAGGTTCGATTCTGGTTGGGGGCATGGACCTTGCTTGTGGGCACATCTCCAGTGTGGGGCGTGCAGGAGGCGGCTGATCGATGTCTCTCTCTCATCGATGTTTCTGACTTTCTATCCCTCTCCCTTCCTCTCTGTAAAAAATCAATAAAATATATTTAAAAAATAAATGAATAAAAAGACAGACTGCAGTCAGAGAAAAGAAGCTGACCCTCCCTCCTGCCATTCCGAGTTCCCTTCACTGTGTGCCAGCCCTCGGGGCAAGTCTCCCGTCTTCACTTCCTACACACGGGGAGCACTACTCTGGGAGAGGCTGTTATGCCCAGAGTTCGGGGTCCCCAATAATCAACCACCAAGGAGCCTTTTCCGATGCAAAAGCAAAGAGTCTATTCAAACTGGGTTTGGCTCTCAGCCTCTTTCTGGCACAGCAGGGAGATGGGAGAGCGAGCCGGGCGGGAACATGAGTTTTATGGGGCAGGATAATTAGGGGGCTTAGGGAGGTGATGAGGGTTACAGAGATTGGTCAGTTGAATTGGGGTCTTTCTGTGGTTCAGCCTCATGAGGACCCTCGCTGTGTTCCTGGAGCTTCATTAGTCCTTTCAGGTGAGGGTCAGGGAAGCTAGGACATTGCTGGCACACCTGTGGCCCCTCCCAGAAAAGGGAGGGGGCTTAGGTAGGGGTCCCAGTCCTTATAGGACAAGATGGAGGGGAGTCCATTTCCTTTCAAGGCCAGGTCCCATGAATGAAAATGGAGACTCTTTTTGATTATTATTGATTTCTGAGAGAGAAAGAGAGAGAGAGAGAGAGAGAGAGAGAGAGAGAGAGGCACCAATGATGAGAGAATCCCTGACCCGTTGCCTCCCGCACGCCCCACCCTGGGGATGGAGCCCACCACCTGGGCCTGGGCCCTGCCCGGGAATCCAACCGTGACCTCCCGGTTCCTAGGTCGGTGCTCAGCCGCTGAGCCAGGCGGGCCAAGCCAGAGACCCTTCCTCCCTAGGCCACACGCTGTGCATGTACGTGCACAGCATTCTCTTCCCTCCCTGTCTCCCCGAAGAGAGGGCGTGGGGGTGCCTGGGCCCTCGCCCGTTACCGAAAGCTGGTGCTCCTGTTGCCAGCCGGCCACCAGGTTGGAACCGCCGACCAAGAAGAGTCCACGCTCTGTGTTTGCCGGCTGCGTGCATCTTTCACGGCAGAGGCGAACTTCCGTGAGATAGTCCTGGTCCGGGGGGCGGGAGGTGGGGGGGGGGAGAAAAAAGGGGGAAATGCCTGTTAGAGAACAAACAGTGCGGCCCTTCTCTCCACAGGGAACCATAATCCGAGTTATTTCTTCTCCCTCTCCCTTGGTTTGTCCATCTGTGAAAGGGGCACGTTTGAGCGTCTAAGTCAGTGGTTCTCAACCTTCCTAATGCCGCGACCCTTTAAGACAGCTCCTCATGTGGTGGTGACCCCCAACCATAAAAAGAAGCCTCCACCACGGAGACTCTGACCCAGCTCCCAGGGGGCCTGCAGAAGCCAAAGGCCTAACAGGGCGTCCTGTGACCGCCATCCACGCCCCGGCCGGGATAGGCAGGAAAGAGCAGCCATTTGCCACCATTGACTTGACCTTTGTATTATCTTCCGAATAATGAAAAAGGGAGGGACAGCAGCGGGTGGGAGCTTCCTGATTACACAGGCAGACAAGCACCCTGCCTGAAAGACAGGGGGTGCTCCCTCCCGTGGCTGAGGACACAGGTAAGGAGGCGGCTTCCTTGCCGAGACCGGTGTGGCTCCGTGGATAGAGCGTTGGCCTGCAGACTGAAAGGTCCCAGGTTCGATTCTGGTCAAGGGCATGGACCTTGCTTGTGGACACATCTCCACTGTGGGGCGTGCAGGAGGTGGCTGATCGATGTCTCTCTCTCATGGATGTTTCTGGCTTTCTATCCCTCTCCCTTCCTCTCTGTAAAAAATCAATAAAAATATATTTTAAAAAAAGGAGGCGGCTTCCTGGGCCCCACTCCCACCTCCGCAAATGACCCGGTCCGGGGTGCCTCAGCTTTCTCATCTGTGAAATGGGGATAGTCACAGAACTGCCTTTCCAGGAGGCCCTGGGGTCCGAGTTAACCCACGGAACACCAGGGAGGGAGGTTTCATGCTGAAATACATTCAGCCTTTATGTGTTCTCCCTATAAATGCCTGATGTTATTTGTCACATCCGATCACCTTTTTCCCCAACACGCAGGCAGAAACGCCTCGTCCCCACCACGTCTCCCCAGTCCTGGGTCCAACATACACGTTCTCTACGGTTCCCCAAGATGCGCGTTACTCTCCTGGCAGAGGCGGACAGACAGCTCCAGGGTCCAAAGAGTGCGGCCGCAGGACAAGGAGAGAACAGCGCGTTTTCGGACGCGTGCTGATGTGTTTGGAAACCACCTAAGTGTCCAGGGACAGGGACATCGCTAAGAACATTGTGCAAGGGGCACAGGATGTTTACAAATGATTGAAACAACACTGGAGTAGCCAGCACGCTTCCAAGCGCCGCACCACCGCGGGGAGAGAAGGAAGGACGGGAGATGCCGGCGTTCTGGCTGCGGGTTCCGGGAGCGGCGGAAATGGGTGGCTCTGATGCTCTCGGCTGGGCCTTTCCCACGTGCCAGGCTGCCACACGGTGAGCTGAGCGTTTATTTTGTGCCAAGCCAACCTCTGAGTGGTCACCGCGTATCCATCCATGCGCTCCTCCCAAAAGCCATTTGACTTAGAGCAGCGGTTCTCAACCTGTGGGTCGCGGCCCCTTTGGGAGTAGAACAACCCTTTCACAGGGGTCGCCTAAGACCATCAGAAAACACCTATTTCCCATGGTCTGAGGAACCCACACACCGCTCCTCGGTGTAGCCAAGTGTAGCCATGTCGTTTACTGTTGTCCTAGGAAGACTGTTGCCCATGCTACACCACGATTCAAGACAAAATTTCATTTATTTGTCATTAGAAATAAGTATTTCACCATATACAATTACATATTGTTTTTGTGATGAATCCCTATGCTTTCATGATATTCCATTTGTAACAATGAAAATACATCCTGCCTATCAGATATTTCCATGACAGTTCATAACAGTAGCAAAATGACAGCGATGAAGTAGCCACGGGAATCATTTTATGGTTGGGGGTCACCACCCCATGAGGAGCTGTCTTAAAGGGTCGCGGCCTTAGGAAGGTTGAGAACCGCTGACTTAGATGATCAAACGTGCCCCTTTCACAGATGGACAAAGCAAGGGAGAGGGAGAAGAAATAACCTGCTCGTGGCTGCACCCCTCGGGAGTGGGGGCGCAGGGTTCGAAAGCTGGCTTCCGGCCCAGAGTGCCCTTCACCGTTGGACCACCACTTCTTCATGTGGACATCGTGTTGGAATTAGAAAGATAATCACTTTTTAAAATTTAATTTGGTCATGAAGATAATTTGACAAAATGCGGCATTTCCATTAGAATACATTCTTTTTAAAAATATATATTTTATTGATTTTTTTACAGAGAGGACGGGAGAGGGATAGAGAGCTAGAAACATCGATCATCTGCCTTCTGCACAACTCCTACTGGGGATGTGCCCGCAAATAAGGTATGACGGAATCGAACCTGGGACCCTTCAGTCCGCAGGCTGACACTCTATCCACTGAGCCAAACCAGTTTCAGCTAGAATACGTTCTTCATACATATTAGGGAGGTAGTCTTTATTTAGCTCCAAATATCTGCAAAATACTAAATGTCTATGACTTATTTTGCTTTGTCTACAATATTGTTTCTTTCAAATTCCAGATATTGTGTTTGAAAGTCCCTTTTAGAAATACAGATTCAGGTTTCCCCGCTGACCAAAGAAAGGACACAACGACTAGATAGTAAAAGAAGGTGCTTTAAAAGGCATCTTTGAGGTGGGGTACTTGGGAATATTTTTCTGCAGTTTGGGCTATGGAACCGACCTCGTGGGGAAGAGAAGGACCCGTGAACCCCGAGGGGCCTGATTCTCTTCCCGAGGAATCACAGCGCTCCAGGAAATCCCGCGCTCATTTCACTCCGTGTCTCCTTGGAGAATCCAGGTGACGAACTTGAACATGAAGGAAGCCCTGACCGGAGGATCCAGTCGGCTGGAGCATCATCCTTGCACCCAAAGCTTGCAGGTTTTCCCGTCCCCAGCTGGTTCCCAGGGAGGAGAGGGCCGTGTCCTGAGAGGGAGTGGCAGAGAGACACCTTCACGGGTGGAACAGGGAAGAGGGGACCGGAGGGAGGGAGGGAGGGAAGGACAGACCCTGGGCCACAGGGAGAGCGGAGAGGCGAGGCGAGCGTGGTTGGAGGTAGTGGGCAGACACAGGACATCTCGAGGCGGCGGCAGCAGGTGCGCGTTTTACGGAAAGTGCGAGTCCCAGCCACATGCGGGAACCCTGGGCTGCAATCGGGGCCTCCCTGCCAACACCGGGCCCCCAGGGCCCGTGCCCCCGCTTTTCCCAGAGAAAGGCCCCTCTGCACTTCAGGTCCCTTACTTTCCCCAGCGCAGCCTCTGTCGCACCCCCCTTCCAGCCCCGGCTGCCGCTGGCTCTCTCCATCGGACCTTTCCCTGCGGCACAGAAGGCCTTGACCTCTGCTCAGGACATTCCCAAGACGACCGGTCATTTGAGGAAGGAAGGAGACAGGGGCTTTCCCAGCCGCTGGCTCCTTCCTGCACAAGACCCGTGTGCTGCCCACCTCCCGGGCTCAGAGATCCCCGGCCCTCGCTTCAGGGAAGCCGATGGTCAGCGTGGACCGGGAGGCTGGGTTGAGCAACGAGCAGTATTTCCCCGAGGGTGGGCAGCGGGTGTTTCTGCAAAGTGGACTCCAGGGGACGGCGTGGCCACGTGGGGGTCACAGAGATGAAGTCGGTGTCGTGAGCACAGCCTCTGGCGCACAGCCTTGATCCGGAGCTGCAGCCTGGCAGTCTCCCAGTCACCATGGTGACAGCATCCGGCCCACCTCCGCAGCCCTGCTTTCCTGCCTGCAGGGAGAGCATCTCGCACCGGGAACGCCAAGATCGAATCTTCTTCTAGACCCCGGGTCTTGAATGGTGTTGCCAACCCGGTACCACCGCGATGCTTGTTAACCAAATATAGGATTCGCTGGCGATGGCTTGCTTCCCAAGCTGGCTCACCCTCCGTCATCTTGTTCCAGATGCACCCGGAGACCACGCACCCGCGGGGAACACACCCGCGCGGAACGTAGCTGCAGAGCACGTGCAGGGCCAGCAGCTAGCACAGCACCTGCTCTGGAAGAGCCCAGAGCCCACTGCCAAACGCTGGCCTTTTTCCTCTCGGAGAAGCGCTCCGTCCAAACCTCACGTCCGCTGAAGTACCACCACCACCCGGCAAATTAGCTGTCCTGTTCTCTCTCTCTCTCTCTCATACATACATACACACACAATGATGTGTGACCATCATCATTAAAACTTATCTTTGAACGGAGACCGGTTTGGCTCAGTGGCTAGAGCGTCGGCCTGCAGACTGAAAGGTCCCAGGTTCGATTCTGGTCAGGGGCATGTACCTTGCTTGCGGGCACATCTCCACTGTGGGACGTGCTGGAGGCGGCTGATCGATGTCTCTCTCTCATCGATGTTTCTGACTTTCTCTCTCTCTCCCTTCCTCTCTGTCAAAAATCAATAAAATATATTAAAAAAAAAAAAAAGCAAGCCCGTTGCATCCCCAGAAGGTGCTCCTTGGGGTCACCAGCCTGGGAAGATGCTGAGGGTCATTTAAAAATATCCCTGCCCCCACCACCACCCCCAAAAAAATCCCTGCCCAGTAAGCAAGACCTCTTGACTGTCCCTCCTGGAGACTCCTTGCTGCCTAGGAAACCTAGATGCTCGCCGTCAGCTCCTCCTCGCGCTGCGCAGCCCAGGTATGGATGCTTTCATTCCCAGGCTCGATCCGCAATCAGCACGTGGGCCCGTGGACCTTCTGGCCTCAGGCGGGGCCGGAAGCCTGGGTGGGAGCTCAGGACGGAAGCTGGTGGCTCTGGCCTCATCCGACCAGTCCCGCAACTGCTGTGTGCACTGCAGGTGGGTCTTATCGCATGTCACCCAACACGTCACAGGACGGGACCCGGCACTGCCTCCCAACACCCTTAAATGATGAGTTGTCTCTGAAATGCTCGGGGTGGCCTGGCCAGTGTGGCTCAGTGATGGAGCACCGTCACCCTAGGAACCAGGAGCTCGAGGTTCAATTCCTGGTCAGGGCACATGCCTGGGTTGCAGGCCTGGTCCCAGGAGGGGGCATACAGGAGGCAGCCAATCCATGATTCTCTCTCCCCATTGATGTTTCTCTCTCTCTCTCTCTCTCCCTCTCCCTTCCTCTCTAAAATCAATAAAAATGTATATTTTTTAAAATAAAATGCCTAGGCCAAAACCGGTGTGGCTCAGTGGACAGAGCATCAGCCTGCGGACTGAAAGGTCACAGGTTCGATTCCGGTCAAGGGCATGTATCTTGGTGGCGGGCACATCCCCAGTAGCGGGTATGCAGGAGGCGGCTGATCGATGTTTTTCTCTCATGGATGTTTCTAACTCTCTATCCCTCTCCTTTCCTCTCTGTAAAAAAATCAATAAAATACATTTTAAAAAATAAAATAAAATGCTTAGTGTGATGCCTGCACAAGTAGATGTTCAATAAACGTCAGTTCCTATCTGGTTTATGTTTTATTTTATTTTATTGTGTCATTTTATGAACACTGTCTTAAGCTCTTTACAAGTACTTTCGCATTTAAGACTCACGCCCTCCCTGCAGAGTAGCTACTATTACTACCCATCTTAACACTGAGGAGCCGGGAGCACAGCGAGATGAGTCACTTTAGAGTGAGGCAGTGCTGACATCCTTGGGGCCCCTTCTCCACCCACCCACCCCCCCTCTGGGGACTGCTTCCCTCTCTTCATCTGCTCAAGCTGCTGTAACAAATACCACACACAGACTGGGGGCCTTAAAGCTGCAGACGTGTGTTCTTTCACAGTTCTGGAGCCTGTTCAAGATCAAGGC
>JAAGEH010000113.1:130688-160951 GCA_011751065.1 Lasiurus cinereus
GGGGGGGTCCCATCACATGGGAGAGGAGAGAGGGCCCTCAGCCAGCAGACACATAAGTGACCCAGACTCTGCACTCACGTGGCTTCTGCAGAACCCCCTCTGCAGCCACCCCCCCCCCTCACTCCCAGAGCCTTGATCTCCCCCAATGTCACAGCCAGGATCTCCTGGGACGCAGAGACGCCCTCCACCCGGGGCACCCTGGGAGAAGGAAAGTACAAGCGCTGACTCTCCTTACTCCTGGGACTTCCCCCTCTGGGTCCCCGCTGTCACCCCAGCCAGGCCTGGTTCCCTAAGGACAGGAAGCTGCCGAGGAGGGGGTGCGTCAGGTCAGGACAAGTCCCCACCTCCCCCAGGAGAGGGCGTGCTTTCTCGGGGGCCCCAGGGACAGCTTGGCCTCCTGGGAAAACCACGGAAAACCACACCCCACACGGATGGTGCCGTCAGCCACTGTGGGCTCCATAATTCCCACAATTCCACTGCCCTATCCCCGGGGAAAGTGAAGTCCCTTGGTTTTTGAACCAGTTGGGGTGGCCAGTGCCCTTGGCGAGGGCGGCAAGCAAGAAGTTCTCGGTGGGAGGAGGGAGAGGAGGCGACTGCACGGGGGTCAGCGGGAGCCTCAGCCACACACGGCTTCTTCCAGAAACAGCACATGGGACTCATCTTTGCCTTTCCCATGACGGGCAACGTATGAAAACCGTGGGGGCCATAATCAAGTGGATTTCGCTAAGTATGTCATATCTCATCTCGCCTCCCCTGCTCCCCCCTCTCCTCCCCTCTTCGCTTACCATTTCCCTTGTCTTAAGCAGGATCGGTCCAGGACCGGGCTGCCTTTGTTTAGACAAGTTCTATAATATATTTAAAATTTAAAAAAAGAGGAAGGTGCAGCACATGGAGTTTCCAGGACGTTCTGTTCCCGGCCCCCGGCCTCCATGGGAATGTGCTTTACATCTCGAGGGCGAGCTGCGGCTTGCGAAGCGAGTGGGGAAATCACGTGGAGTCTGAGCCATCCGTCGCTTGTTATGTAACGGGAGACGTTTCTGGCGAGGAGAGCGTGGAGTGCCAGCCAAGCAGCTCTGAGGATCTGACACCGGAGGGAAATGGATCTGACACCGAAGGGAAATGGATCTGAAACAGAATGGAAATGGATCTCAAACAGAATGGAAATGGATCTGAAACAGAATGGAAATGGATCTGACACCGAAGGGAAATGGATCTGAAGCAGAATGGAAATGGATCTGAAACAGAACGGAAATGGATCTGAAACAGAATGGAAATGGATCTGACACCGAAGGGAAATGGATCTGAAGCAGAAGGGAAATGGATCTGAAGCAGAAGGGAAATGGACCTGTCCCTGCGATGGTAGCTGGGAGGCCGGCGGTGCCGCCCGAGCCTGCCACGTGCGCCTCGCCAACTTGGGGGGCGCCCAGATAATCGCTCTGCGGGGAAAGGGAGGGAGCTTCTGGGGCCAAAAAGTCCAACAGGGGAAGCGTGGGCATTGGGGGAAGCAGGTTTCCCCTCGGCAGGCCCGCTCGGCGTCTTCAGTCCGGAGAGGTGACATGTTGTCTTCAAGCGCAGTGGTCGTTGGCGGCGCCCGGAGTCATTACCAGCACCGCCTGGGCCGTGAGCGCGGGTGACAATACTGCCCCGGGAACGGCTGGGCTGGTAAACACGCTTCTCTCTCTCCTCGCGCCGTCAAACCCGGTCCTTCACGGAAATAAGTGCTTTTCGTGACCTTTCTCGCTGCTCTGGTGAACAAAGCCCCTTGCCCAGTGACACCTCTCTCTCCACCTGCCCTTGCAGAGGGAACATCTTGTGAGTGGAGGAGGCCCTAAAAAAATCCTGTGTGTGTGTGTGTGTGTGTGTGTGCGCGCGCGCGCATATGTAGATGTGTGTATCTGTGTACATGTATGTATATATATGTGCATATGTGTATTATGTGTGTGAATATATGTGTATAGGTGTGTGTATGTGTGTATATGTATGTATGTGTGTGCGTGTGGTGTATGTATGTGTGTGTGTATACAGATACACACACACACACATACTATTTCAGAAAGGAAGGGAGAGGGGGAGAGAGAGAGAGAGAAACATCAATGATGAAAGACAATCACTGATTGGCTGACTCCTGCATGCCCTCCTGCTGAAAATCAAGCCCACAACCTGGGCATGTGCCCTGACCAGGAAGGAATCAAACCATGACCTCCTGGTTCATAGGTTGGCACTCCACCACGGAGCCAGGCCAGCCGGGCTGGATGAGGACTTTGATGAAACCCTCTTTCCGCATCAGCTGCTCCCGGGGCGAGGCTGGGGGGCGGCATTCTCAGCGTCCAGAGGAGGGGGGTGTCCAGCACCCTCACCTCCACCACCACCCCACTCCCCTTCCCTCACGCTGCTTTCTTTCCTTCACACCGTGGCCTCTCAACAACATTCCTCAAGACAATGAACTCTGAGAAAAACCTGCATGGGGTTTTCTTGCAGGCGGATGGTCTGCAGACCCCAAGAGAGACGTGATAACAGACGCCTTGAGAATGGCCTCTATGTGAGTGTAGCCCGTGACATTTGTAGGACAGACTCTTCCTGATTGTTCACTCTGTATCCCCAGCTTCTGACCGCATCAGGTACCCCACACATGTTCGTGCAGCCACTTCATTCACCAAGCACCATCCTGACAAAAGGCACTGCGAGTCCGTTGACAATGTTGAAAGATTCCATCTTTGATTAGATGCAATACAATGGTACCTCGAGATACGAGTGCCCTAACATACCAGATTTTTGAGATACGAGCCGTCGAGCGAATGATTTTTGCTTTGAAATATGAGCAACATTGGAGATAGGAGTCATTGCGCGGATCGGCCAGCTAGCTGCACACAACCCACCAGTTTACCGCGACTCGAGCATCTCATAGTTTCCCACGCCTCAAGGTGACGGAACAAATTAAACTCGTATCTCGAGGTACCACTGTACATGCATGCATGGCAGTGTAACTCCCGCGGGTATTATTTCATCACATTTAGGGTTCCTGACCCCCTAAGAGTGACTCTGAGGACCATGGATGGAGCACCCCTGACCTAAGGGGGCAAGTGCTGAATTGAAATGCTGCAGACTTGATCCTCTGACCAGCTGTGTGCCCTGAGCAAACCCACTTCTGCTCCCCGAGGCCTGGCTCTCTCTGGTGGGGAATGGACGTAATAATAGCGTATCTACCTACCCAGCCAGGTGGGAAAGGATGAAAGCGATTCTTTGCAAATAGGTCTGGCGGGCTACCAGGTCACGGGCTACACTCACACATCGCTGTTCCTGTGGAAGTCCGTTAGAACGACCGCGAGGTCTTGGGCCCGCGGTCACGGCCAGGCCTCTGCATCCCGCCGCCCACACCTTGGTCACCTCCATCCCCACGGTGCACCGTCACCGACGCTGCAACAGGAGCACGCGTCCCTGGGGCTCTGCGGACCGTCCCCCCTGCAAGAAAACACCGTGTCCACTTGCCTCGGATGCGGACTTCCCGCTCGCAGAGGTAGGCTTCACACTCTGTGGGTTCAATGACTCAGAGGATGCACACCTGTATCTTTTAGCCCCAACAGCTGCGACCAGTTCTCAGCATCCTTTAACACGCCGGGGTGCTGTCTCATCGTAACGCGGCCTTTCCGTAAACCCGGTGAAGGTGTCACGCACACTGGGAACATTTCATCTCTCACCTCTCTTTTCTGTTCAGGGCCAGGAGAAAAGTGTTGTGTGAGGATGAGGATCACAAGGACTGGCTACTCCTCCTTTCTCTGACGGGTTTCTCGGGGGCTGGTCTTCTTGAACCAGCTGTCTCTGTGCCCTGATATCGGCTGCTTTCTCATGGCAGTGACACCCGACAGTGACACCATTGTGGACGCTTTCTTGATTATGGGATGATATCTCTTCATGAACCTCTGACACAGCGGTTCTCAACCTGTGGGTCCCAAGACCCCTAAGACCATCAGAAAACACAGATATTTACATTACGATTCATAGCAGTAGCAAAATTACAGTTAGAAAGTAACAACGAAAATAATTTTATGGTTGGGGGTCATCACAACATGAGGAAATGTATTAAAGGGATGTGGCATTAGGACCAGGCTGGCAGCTAGCAGGGGTGGGGGGGCAGTTAGGAGCGACCAGGCCAGCAGGGGGGTCAGTTAGGGGTGACCAGGCAGGCAGGTGAGTGAGTGATTAGAAGCCAGGAGTCCAGGATTGTGAGAGGGATGTCCAGATTGGTGCATGTTGGGCTGAGGGGACCCCCCCCCATGCATGAATAAAAAGCCCACTTTTCTTGGATAAAGGGGCTTCAGTATGGGAAATGAGGAGGAACTGTAGGAACCCATTTCTGCTTCTTATGACTGAATGGATCTGGCCAGGTCTTCAGCCAAACACAGAAGATAAAACTGCCGATCTGAGTGGCCTGGCTGTATCAGACCAAAGCAGCAAACCAGGAGAAGACATTATAGAAAAACATTTTAAGATCAAAGCCCCACTAAATCTGGTGAAAAGTGGGGGTCAGTTCTAGCAATGAGTCACTTTAATCCAACCAAGCAATGTATGAAGGGGAGGATTGAGAAGAAGGTTGGGTCCTAGACCCACGGAAATGACACTCAAGGAGTGTTTGGTGCTTTACTGCTGGACAGGGCACTCTCACCTACTTTATCCAGCTGATTCTCAACCCCCTCAGAGAGCCTGGCATGGCTATTTACTTTAGAGGTGAGGAAACCGAATCTTTGAAGGTTATATATCCAGTTGTTATAGGCCTAATTGGATGCTGCCCAAATTCATACCTTGATGGCCTGAGCTCCAATACCTCAGTGTGTGATCTTATTTGAAGATAAGGTTTGTAAAGACGTGAAAAAAGTTAAAATGAGCTCATGAGGTGGGTGCTGATCCCAGAGGATTGGTGTCATGAGAAGAGGAGATGAGGACACAGAGAAGCACAAAGGGAAGATGATGTGAGGACAGAAAGAGAAGGCATCTATCCACCAGCTTCATGGAGAAGCCTCAGAGGAAACCAAACCCCCTGACACCTTCATCTTGGACTTCTGTTGTTTAAGCCGCACTCTGCGTTGTACCTTGTCATGGCACTTATGCTAAGACACCAACATGAGGTCTCTAGAACTAGAATGGGGCCTCTGCTCTTTCGATGGAAGCTCTTCAGATGCTGCAGAGCTAGTGTTCTATCCTGAGATGATTTCAGGGAAAGACATGGCGGTCCCCTTGCCAGCTGATCCTCCTCCTTCCTCCCACCTTTCTTACTTTTCCTCTCATGTCCATCCTCCCGTCTCCTCCCCTCTCCCTCTTTCAGACTGAGCTTTATCTTTGTCAGCCATCTGCAGAATGCATAGTATGTTTTGTGTTAGCCCTCACATAACTAGTGTTTTAGTGTTTATGTATGTGTGTGTAATCTCATTATGTGTCTGACTCCTTTGCTTCAGGACTGCATTGAGCTCCGTCCTTGTTGCAGGATAAGTCTGTAACCTGTTACTTGAAATTGCTGCCCTGAATTTCTGAAATAGTCTTTACTCTGCATTTGCATTTGATTGATAGTCTCTGTAGGTATAAAACTCCAGGTTGACAATCGCCTTCCTCCAGAATGCTCCATTATGTTCTAACTCCCAGGGTTGTTTCTGGGAAAGGTAAAGCCAATCTAAGTCCTGATTCTTTGTTGTCTTTTCCCTCCCTCCTGGAAGCTTGTAGAATCTTCTTTTGGCCCTGTTTGTTCTGAAAGTTCACAAAAATATGCCTTAGTGCGGGTCATTTCTATCCATTGTGCTAGTGGGCCCTATGACCTGCAAGCTAGTATCTTTCATTTCTGGAAAAGTTTCTGCTATTGGGTTTTAAGGACTTTTCATCATCTTCTCTGCTCTCTCTTCCTGGAACTCCTATTATCCGAACACTGCACCTCCTGCACCAGATCTCTAATTTCTTTTATTTTTCTCTTGCTTCTCTTTTCTCCTTTTTTCTCTATTATCTGATATTTTTTCAAGCACACCTTCCAGTCCTTCTGTTTGGTCTTTCATTTCTGCTACCATGTTATTTCCCCAAAGCTTGTTTGGCTATTGTTGTTTTCAAGTTGTTGCTTTTTTAATAGTATCCTATTATTTATTCATAGATGAAAAGTCTTGTATTATCTCTGAAGATGTTCATGGTAGACATAGACCCTGTTTCCTCCATGTTTAAAAAAAATTAAGATATAATTCATGTACCACAAAACTTACCCTTTCAAAGCAGACAACTCAGTGGTTTGCAACCATCAGTCTGCTTCTTGTCACTATAGAACTGTCTATTCTGGACCTTTCATACAATGAGAAGCATATAATATGTAGTCTTTTGTGACTGGTTTTTTCACTTAGCATATGTCTTAAGTCTCATCATGTGATAGCATATGTTAGTGTTTTATTCCTTTTTATGACTGAATAATATTCCACCCTAAGGCTATGCCACATTATATTTACCTATGAATCAGCTGATGGACATTTGGATTATTTCTACTTTTAGCTATCATGAATAATGCTGCTATGAATATGTGTATACCAGCTTTGTGTGGATACACGTTTTCCTTTCTCTTGGGTATACACCTGGGAGCGGAATTGCTGGTGGCAGCTATCTGTTTAACCACTTTAGGAATTTGCTGGAATGTTTTCCAAAGCAGCTGTGCCATTTTACATTCTTATCAGCAGGGTGAGAGGGTCCTGAAATCGCCACATCCTCTCTAACACTTGTTATCATCTGCCCTCATTGTAGCCATCCCAGTAAGTATGAAGTGGTATCTCAATGGATTTTTTTAAAATTTTAAATATATATATATTTATATGGTATCATTCTAACCAATTTTAGAGGTAAAGTTTAGTGGCATCAAGTGCATTTGCATTGTTGTGCAACCATCACCACCATCTGTCTCCAGAACTTCCCATTTTCTCAAACTGAAACTCTGTCCCCCTTAAACACTAACTCCCCATTCTCCCTTCCCAGCCACTGGTAACCTCCATTCTGTTCTCTGTCTCTCTGGGTTTGACTGTTCCAAGAACTTCTGATGAGTGGAATCATACAGTATTTGTTCTTCTGTGTCCATTTTAGCTCAGGGTGTTCAAGGCTCATGCATGTTATAGCATGTGTCCGAATTTCGTTCCTTTTTAAGGCTGAGTAATGATCTATTGTATGCGTTTACCACATCTTGTTTATCCACTCATCCTTTAGTAGACATTTGGGTTGTTTTTACCTTCTGGATACTGTAAGTAGGGCTGCTAAGAATGTAGGTGTATAATAAAGGTTTTTTTAAGAAATATGTTCTTATTGATTTCAGAGAGAGGAAGGGAGAGAGATAGAAACATCAATGGTGAGAGAGAATCATGGATCAGCTGCCTCCTGCTCGCCCTTTACTGGGGATTGAGCCCAAAATATTGATCCAAGCCATCACCTCAAAATATTGGTCACACAGCCTCACTCTTGATGGTGGGACAACCCGGCCCTGCAGCCAATCAGGGGCCGCCATAGACACACCCAGGGACTCCGTTTTCTCCCCTGGCGGTGTCTCCTCTTACCGGTTCTCAGTTCACATGGTTCGCTCAGCACCCATGAAGGATTTGACGACTTTTTTAAAAATATATTTTATTGATTTTTTACAGAGAGAAAGGGAGAGGGATAGAGAGTTAGAAACATCGATGAGAGCAAGACATCGATCAGCTGCCTCCTGCACACCCCCTACTGGGGATGTGCCTGCAACCAAGATACATGCCCTTGACCGGAATCGAACCTGGGACCTTTCAGTCTGCAGGCCGGTGCGCTATCCACTGAGCCAAACCAGTTCCGGCAGGATTGGACATTTTTGCAGGAGTCTCAGGGAACACAGGAAGAGCTGATGAAAACTGTCCCAGCCTGCACGCTGCCTGATCCACTGGCTGACATCAAAGACGCTGCAAATACCGGTGGCGGGCGCGTCTGAACACGGTTATGTCTCCGGTGACCTTGCAGCGCCTTCGTCTCAGATATCAGCTTGGTTCAAATCCGGTAGCAAAATTACCTTTCATTTATTTCCGTTCGGAAGGTGGTAATGCTGATTCAAAAACGTACAGCTCTGTAACAGCACCTGCCGTGCCAGCAGAGCACCCATCTCCACCTGCACCCCACCTTTCTCCACACTCAGACTCCCCAGAAGGAACTGTTCTAAGCACAGGTGCACACGCCAAGTGGGGCGCTCTCCATTGCCGTGCACGCAGGCCCGAGCACCCCTGTGTCTCATCTTACGTTACTGCAAAGCCACGGTGTCAAGACATCTTGCTTTCTCACTCACCTGCACGTCACGGCCTCTTTCCACGCCAGCCCAAGCGGGTGACCTCAGAGCGTCCCTGCCTGTGGGCCTTAGGGTGGCGCTACAGGATGAAGGGGCGATCACACACTGACAATGCGCCCCGGGACACCCGCCACCTCCCCGGGGTCGACCAGCAACACGCTCACTTGGCCACACCTCTGGAGGCCAATAGAGTTTAAGGGGATCGAGAGAAGTGGCCGATCCACCCGCCCGGTTTAAAGCTGAGGCTCGTCACCGCGGGCGTGTGAGTCTCTGTTCCCCCAACGGAGACGGTGATCGCCAGGGAGCCCCCCAAAAGTCAGGAGTTACCCAGGCCAGAAACGCTGTCCGTGGCGAAGGGACGGGAAGGGACGGGGAAATGATGCTTTTTTATCTTGTTGGGTGGAAAACAGACGCTTATAAAATGCCAGATGGCTGATGGATGGGCAGTTTCATTTCTGAATCTAAAACATTCTGGAGGTAAATCACAAAGAAAAGAAAAGCACCAGAAAGAAAGTCATTGAGAAAGTAGATGTTCGCCCGGTCGGCATGGTTCACTGGTTGAATGTCGACCTATGAACCAGGAGGTCACGGCTTGATGGCGGGTCAGGGCGCAGGCCGGGCTTGCAGGCTCTATCCCCAGTGTGGGGTGTGCAGGAGGCAGCTGATCCGTGATTCTCTCCCATCATGGATGTTTCTCTCTCTCTCTCTCCCTTCCCCGCTTTGAAATCAACAATGTTTTTGAAAAGAAAGTGGATTTACCTTCTTGAAGAGGACAAACCATTTGAGATTCAGTGATGCCTCAAATGTCTCAGAAAAGCAAAATGTGTTGGAGATATCTGAGGCATGAAGGAGGGCAGGATTCACTGCCACCCCATTCATCATTGTATTGGGGTTTTCGAGGGGGGTGATCAGCTCCCGCCCTCAGGGGACGTGGGGCGCTGTCTTAGATTGTCTCAGCTGGTGTGGTGCTGCTGATGTTCTCGGGTGGAGTCCAGGGGTTCCCTGCAGAAAATCACAGCCCCACGCCCCGCACTGCACCGGACGGCCCGCAGCCAGCAGCGACCCACCCAGCCTGTTCGCGGGGCCGGGCGGAGCCCAGGTGCGCTTTCCTGCGGGGCCGGCCTCCAGCTCCAGAAGGGGCACGGAACCCATTTCACCAGCTTCAGAAACTCAGAGTCACATCCTTGTCCTGTGCACCTGAACCCATCAGATCCTTCCTCCCCTCTACCCCCTCCCCGCAAAAAAAAAACCCACATGGGAGTCAGCACTGTGAACGGGATTGACTTCCCCTGTGAAACCGTGAGGGGAGGGGGACCAGCCGCAGCCACGCTCAGGACACAAAGCCGTGGTTCCAGGTCCGTGACCTCAGGCCCCGGCGGGCGGGCCAGCCCCTCCCGCCACTGCTCCAGGCACCGGGGCCTCACAGGGACCTCCTCAGCCCGAGGATGCGGCCCGAGCCTGGAGCATCCGCCAACAGGAGGGGATAGAAGCTCCCCTCACCCCCTTAGTGGCAGATAGCCCGGGAATGCGCATGCAGGCGCACCCACACACACATGCACATGAACACACACATGCACACGCACATGCACACACATACATACGCATACGCACATATACCCATACACACATACACACACATGCACACACATGCACACATCTACATATACATTCACACATACACATACATGCGCACACATGCACATATGCACATGCACACACATGCATACATGCACATGCACGCACATGCATACCCATGCATACACATGCACATACATACCCATGCACGCATACATACACACATACACATGCACACACACACACACTGACTCTTGACTCTTTGTGACTCAAACCCAGCCCCAGCCCAGGGGGGGGGAAAGCACAGCCAGGACACATCTGTCCGCCCCTCCCTGGGCACCGCCCACCACAGAGTGGCCGCTGGTGCTCTGCTTGTGTCTCACTGTCACCTCCCCACCCGACCCCACCCGGGCACCAGCTGTGTGGACGGTGGGCTCCGGGCGCAGCTGGGCGCTGCCAGAGCTGGGGTGTCTGGCTGCCTCGCGCCTGCTCTGAAACCCACCATGTGCAGGGAGGGGGACGCTCCAAGCCCACCAGTGGGCGGGAGGTGGAGCGCCTCTGGGGCCCGGGCAGGGGGCGGTGTTTCAGTGCCGCAGGCTGGGGGCCGCCCCAAGTTTCAGCAACAGCTTCCTGGGGCCTGAGGAAACCCCAGCACCAGCCACGATGAAGGATTAGTCCCAGAGAGGGGGCCTGTGCACCTGTGCCTGATCGGGCTGAGCGCCAAGCCTCAGAGGTCTGGGGAGACTGACCCTAGTCCCCCCACAAACCTCCCTCTTTCTGCCCAGGTTGCTTGTCCTGCCCAGGGAGGGAGCTTTCTTCCCACCGCACCTCCACCCTCACCCCCACCCAGGGCACAGCAGGGACCTGGACAGCCTGACACAGACAGACAGCAGGACCCCAGAGGCCACTAAGTGGTGGCTGGTGCCCAGTGAGAGAAGGAGAGATGTCTCCTGGCTGTGATTTTCCTTATTTGAGGGGTTCCTTCCCAGTAAGCTTCCGGCTGCCCACCCTGCTGACATTAGAAAGGAGAAAACTGCCAAAGCCGGTTTGGCTCAGAGGATAGAGCATCAGCCTGTGGACTGAGGGGTCCCAGGTTCGATTCCAGTCAAGGGCACGTACCTTGGTTTCGGGCACGTCCCCAGTAGGGGGTGTGCAGGAGGCGGCTGATCAATGCTTCTCTCTCATCGATGTTTCTGGCTCTCTATTTCTCTCTCCCTTCCTCTCTGAAGGGAGTCAATAAAATATATTTTTAAAAAAAGAAAGAAAGAAAGAAAGAAAGAAAGAAAGAAAGAAAGAAAGAAGAAAACTGCTGGCCCCGATGGCTTTTTAAGCGACCGTCCATCCGTGGTCGGCAAACTGCAGCTTCTCGGGCCACATGCAGCTCTTTGACCCCTTCCGTTTCTAGCCAAGGCCAGCCTAGGAGCGCCCTCATTAAGTTCATCGCAATGCACCTCCCTGTAGAGTTCAAGTGTAAGACCTGTGGCTCCCCAAAGAAATTTCCGTCGCCGTCCTGTTGCTATTGGGCTCGGCGGACCAGTGAGGGCGCCGGCCGTGAACTGAGTCATCAGGGCCTGCGAACGGCCTCCCTCCCCCAGCCCCGAGGTGAGGTGCGCCGGCCGGTCCTGCCGCATGCTCCAGGTGGGTGGCTTTCGCGAGGCCTAATTGCAGGCAGCCGCATCCAAACGTGCGCCCGCGCCCATGACTGGCCGGGCTGGAATCCGGTGCATTCCCGGGGCTTGCCAGGGGCAGCCCGCGCTCCCGCCCACACGGGGCCGCATGGGACTCTTCCAGCAACTCTGATGGCAGTGGACCGGCTTGAGGGGGGCGGTCCCTGGGGACCCCGCCCGGCAGCCGCATGAGGTGCTTGGGGAGCGTCGTCAAGGTCACAGGTGGGCCCCCTTCAAGCACCGCGCTGGGCTCTGCTGACCCAGATTTCCTCTCGGATGTGGAGGTCCAGAGTCCTTCATCCCCAGAGGTGCCTTCTGACCTGCCACGTGATTTTACACCGAAGCAGCACTAAGACAAAGAGGGGAGAGGGAATTAACTTCATGCAAAGCCAGGGATGACAGGCTGGTTCCCTAGAAACCAGCGTTTTATCTCTGACAACGCTCACCTATTGACCCGATGGAATTGCAGCTGATCCTCCCATACCTCCCGCACTCGGCGTGGCTATTTTATTTTATTTTATTTTATTTTATTTTATTTTATTTTATTTGCAAATTAGGAATGAGGACCCTGAGCTTGGAAAGATGGTCTGGCCGGTGGGAGACTTCCGAGGGCGGCGCTCGGGAGGCACCAGCCGGGACCTAACCTGCAAGCCACCGGCTTGTCCTCCTGGCCCTGGCGTTCTGGTTTCCTTGGCTCAAGCCATCACGTGCTCACACAGCATCTCCCTCCACTTGCTCTCCTCGGCCGACCTGTTGGCAGTGCCAGGCACCCTCAGCGCCCATGAAGGATGTGACGCGTTGGCAGAAATCTCTCCTTTGGCAGGGAACACGGGAAGGGCTGATGAACACCGTCCCGGCCTGAACACCGCCTGATCCGCTGGTTGACATCAAAGAAGCTGCGAGTAGCCAAGACCGGTGTGGCTCGGTGGATAGAGCGTCGGCCTGCAGACTGAAAGGTCACAGGTTCGATTCCGGTCAAGGGCGTGTACCTTGGTTGCTGGCACCTCCGCAGTAGGGGGGTGGGAAGGAGGCAGCTGATGGATGTTTCTAGCTCTCTGTGTCTCTCCCTTCCTCTCTGTAAAAAAATCAATAAAAATTTTAAAAAAAAAGCTGCGAGGAGGGTGGGAAGGTGTGTCTGAAAATGGTTAGGTCTGAGTGGGCTGGCAGCGCCTTCATCACAGACACCACGTGACCTGTAGAGATGGGCTCTGCCGGGTAGGGTTCCTCTGTTTTAAAAACCTGTCCCTGCCGAAGCTGGTTTGGCTCCGTGGATAGAGTGTCAGCCTTCGGACTGAAGGGTCCCAGGTTCGATTCCGTTCAAGGGCATGTACCTTGGTTGCGGGCACATCCCCAGTAGGAGGTGTGCAGGAGGCAGCTGATCGATGATTCTCTCTCATCAATGTTTCTAACTCTCTATCCTTCTCCCTTCCTCTCTGTAAAAAATCAATAAGATATTAAAAAAAAAAACTGTCCCTGGTGGGAATATGCTGCTGAGGCTCCATGGACAGAGGGAGACGCTCAGTGGCCCGTGGAGAGCTGGCCAGAGTGTATTAGAGCTCATGGAATTAAAACCATACCCGAGCCAGCGGCTCCTCCTTGGCCTCATCTCTCCACTGCGCTGAGAGAGGTTCCTTTGGTCAAGGCCGGGGGTGCAGAGGCTTGGCAGATTGAGGCCTGCTGACTGTCGGTGGTCAAATGCGATCTGCAGCTAAGGAACCACCCTGCACGGTGGACTTGGAGGCGAGGTGAGGGTCACCGGCTTTGGGAAAGCAGGCCCGCCTCCCTTAGCCGCTGTGTGATGTCAGGCCTGTTCCTTAACCTCTCTGAGCCTTCGATGTCCACATCCATCAAACTGGACCGTCACGCGTCAACGATTGGGTCATCGTGGGGTTTCCATGAACGAATGGAGGTAAAGTGCCTTGCCCTTCATAACGACCAATAGAGATTAGGAGAGTACAGTGGTACCTCAAGATACGAGTTTAATTCGTTCCGTAACCTTGAGGCTTGAGAAACGATGAGACGCTCGAGTCTCGGTAAACTGGTGGGTCGTGTGCAGCCGGCCGATCCGCGCGATGACTCCTATCTCAAATGTTGCTCGTATTTCAAAGCAAAAATCGCTCGCTCGACAGCTCGTATCTCAAAAATCTCGTATGTTAGGGCACTCGTATCTCGAGGTACCACTGTATTCTGTTCGAGTATTTCTCCTGACGTTAGAACTGTGACAATATCATATAACAAACCCAAGCCACAATCATCCTCAAATATCCTGCCATAAACTGGCCCCTGGCAGAAGTAGGGGCTCTCCAACCCCTCCACACTGGGTGCCAGCGCTGACCGCAGGCTGGTGGGTCAGTGTCCACGCCGGTCTCACGCACAGCAGGGGACCGAGACCCTCTGAAAACACGGTGCAGAGACGATGCAAACTCATGACACAGCGAAGCTTCCCATCCTGCCCAGGACACGGAGTCTCTGGCCTGAAAGAGCGTGACCGAGGAACGGCTGGAACTGTTCCCTGTGTGTGTGCAGGGGGTGGGGGGCAGGGGGGCCTGGCACTGCAGTGAGAACCCAAAATTCATTCATGAAAAGCCAAAGCCCGCATTGCCACCGTTTTAGCTTTCTTTTCCGAGATGATGTTCCAGTTGTCACACTTTCCCCGGCTGCGTCTATGAAATCGTGGTCCCCAGCTTGAGTACCTTCACTTTAAGCGGGCTTTATTCAGTAAAATACAATAAAATAAAATACTGTAAGATAAAATTCTCCAAGGAAAGAGGTCCCTGAGCAGCGGTTCTCAACCTGTGGGTTGTAACCCCTTTAGGGGTTGAATGACCCTTTCACAGAGGTCGCCTAAGACCATCGGAAAATGCAGATATTTACATCACGATGCATCGCAGTAGCAAAATGTCATGGTTGGGGGTCACCACCCCATGAGGAACTGTATGCAAGGGTCGCGGCCTTAGGAAGGTTGAGAACCACTGTCCCTGAGGATGTAACTTACAGATGTCAGTGCATAGAATAAAGAAGAAGTGACGTCACACATTGCATCCCATCGCAAGGACCTCTGTTGAGGCACAGATACGGACCAACACCTGCCGGAGACGATCACACTGCCTGCGTGCCACCCAGGAGCGGGCCGGGCAGAGCGGGCAGAGGATTGGGCAGAGTTAGGTTCCCGCCTCGGTTTCTCCCCCTCGGTTGTCCTTCAGAGTCTCCCTCATCAGCATCGCTATGCTCCACGACACCACCCCCTCCTCCCCACCCGCTGCCAGTCTGCCCCTGCCCCGTGCTCCCGCCCCCCAGCCCAGCTGCTGTCCTCCTCCAGCGGGCCTCTGCCAGGATGAGTAATCCCACCGCCCACCTTCTAAGCCAGTCGGCTCCCCGGCCCACGGCCCTCCAGACCTCCCGGCACGAAAGTGACTCACCCGCTCGAGCATCACCACCATCACATGAGTCACGTGTTTGCAGAAGCCGAGAGGATGCCTTCTGCGTCCACGGAGCCGTGCCGTTTACGAGTTTCTGGGGTTCGGCTTTATGGGGGAAGGAGTGGGTGGGCAGTAAATACCAGGCATCTTTCGAATGAGCCCACATGGGGCTGCCTCTGTGGGCCTCGCTTGCAAACGCGTGTTGATATAAATAGATGAGCTTCTAAGCGAAAACAGATGTCTCGGACCGGCATGTTACGCAAACAATTAAAACGGTTACGTTCAAAGGCATCCTGGCTTTCATCTCTTCCCGGACGGCCGGACGGCCGGAGGAGCAGGAGAGGGGGCATGTCGGTTGCGGGGAGGAAGGTACCCTGCTGTGCCCGGGGAAGCCGGTGAGAGAACGCCGTCAGAGAGAGCGCCCACACGCCTGCGTCACGATCCGTCCTTCAGGCATACGTTCTCGGGGTATGCGTTGATTTGCTGCAGAACGTTCCAGAACGCTCTGGTACTCAGCCTGCGTCCGAATATTTCTCAGGGAGTAGCAAGCGGGAGGCATGAGGGGACAAGTCACTGGATCTGGGGGCTGGCCATGCTGACGTCACGGACGGGGGGGAAGAAGTTAGGAGCCAGCAGGCTCTGGAGTGAGAGAGTCCGTGGGGCCTTGGTCCTCAGGGGGAACAGGCTGCCCCTCATTCTCTTCCAACGCAAGGCCCCGAGGCCAGAAAGATGACCACCACAGGTGCATTTCAGTGGGGGAGGGAGAAAGCATCTCAGAGAGATGGCCAAGAGGATGCCCACTGGGCAGGGGCCTTCTAGAAGCAGAGCGATGGGCATTCTTTCACACGGGGGGCGCGAGGAGGCAGTTCACAGACATCCCCTCGCCGAACGCAAGAGTAAAGAATCCCGGCCGAAACCGGTGTGGCTCAGTGGATAGAGCGTCGGCCTGCGGACTGAAAGGTCCCAGGTTCGATTCTGGTCCAGGGCATGTGCCTTGGTGGCGGGCACATCCCCAGTAGGGGGCGTGCAGGAGGCTGATGGATGTCTCTCTCTCATCGATGTTTCTGACTCTCTATCCCTCTCCCTTCCTCTCTGTAAAAAATTAATAAAATATATTTTTTTAAAAAAAGGAGGCAGCTGATCGATGTTTCTTTCTCATCGATGTTTCTAACTCTATCCCTCTCCCTTCCTCTCTGTAAAAAAATCAATAAAATATATTTTTTTTAAAAAGGAGGCAGCTGATGGATGTTTCTCTCTCATCGATGTTTCTAGCTCTCTATCCCTCTCCCTTCCTCTCTGTAAAAAAAAAAATCAATAAAATATATATTTTTTAAAAAAGAGTAGAGAATCCCAGCCTCCAAAGGGTGTAGAGAAGGCAGAAGTGCATTGCTGGCCATACCCCTTTACCTGGGAAAAGCTCTACCGCCCTCTGCCAGGCTGGCCACCCCTTCCTTCCAGGAGGCCGGCAGAGAGCCCTGTCCCCAGTCCCCGCTGTCTCCCCAGTGGGAGGCTGGGCCCCTGGAGAGGCCGACTGAGCTGGGGGTGCTGGTGCTGGAGGAGAAACAGGCTGCAGAGCTGACCTGGGGTCACCTTGGGCGGCTCCCTCCCCGCCTACCCAGGCTGTGCCAGAGCCACAGAGAGAGGCTGGCGCCCTGGGCCATCGGGGCTGTAAGATGTGTCCCCGCTTGTAAGACATCAGCAATGTGGCCGTGCTTTGTTTGTAACTGACCGTCTGCCTGGTTCTCTCTCTCTCTCTCTCTCTCTCTCTTTTTAATATATATTTTATTGATTTAAGAGAGAAAGAGAGAGAGAAACATCCGTGATGAGAGAGAATCATGGATGGCCTGCCTCCTGCATGCCCCACCCTGGGGATGGAGCCTGCAACCCAGACATTTGTCCTGAGCAGGAATCGAACTGTGACCTCCTGGTTCACAGGTCGATGCTCAACCACTGAGCCACGCCGGCCGGGTCTGCCTGGTTCTTTCTTAAACTACCAGAAAAGAAAGTCAACACAGCCGAAACTGGTTTGGCTCAGTGGATAGAGCGTTGGCCTGTGGACTGAAAGGTCCCAGGTTCGATTCCAGTCAAGGGCATGTATCCTGGTTGCAGGCACATCCCCAGTAGGGAACGTGCAGGAGGCAGCTGATGGATGTCTCTCTCTCATCGATGTTTTAGGTCTCTGTCCCTCTCCCTTCCTCTCTGTAAAAAAAAAATCAATAAAATATATTTAAAAGAAAGAAAGAAAGTCAACACAAATCCCCACTCACAAATAACTTCAGGATCCATGTCACCCTCATCCTGAAACGGAGCCTTTTTATTCCTGGAAATGACCCCTGGGCTGTGCGCACGGGTGGGGCACGCTGGCAGGGGCGGCAAAAGCAGTGTGACCGCGTCCGTATACTGCCACCGCCAGTCAGCTGGCCCGAGGCCTCTCTCCACGCAGCCGGACCTCTGTGAGTGCCGGGGTGAAATGCCCGTGAACCGAACAGTGGGGGGAGCCACAGGCTGCGGTTGCTCTGTGTGGACATGCTGTTGAGCAGAGCTGGCCGGGTAAGACATCCACGGCCTCATGCCCTCTGCCTGGGCACACGGGGGAGGGGGGGGCTGTTTCCCAGCCTCCCTTGCAGTCAGGCTGCCATTTCCCTGGGTCCGGGCTGAGGGACAGTGGGCAGAGTGGTGGGAACTCCTCGTGGGCCCGGTGCTCTTGTGCCTCTCCCATCGGGACCCAGGTGGCTGCAAAGGTTCGAGCCAGCGGGACCCCGGAGTCCCCACTGGGAGGGGAGCCCCAGGGGGCCGCCCGCCTGCCTCGGCCTGTGGAGGAGGGAAAACCAGATCTTGGTTGCACGGCGCTGAGATCTGGAGTTTGGTTCGTTCGCGTGGAGTATCTGGCGAGGCATCTAGCCTCTGGGAAGTGCAGAGAGAGACCGCCAAGCAGCGTGTTCTGGAGTGATCTATGTGGGGGTATTTTCCGGAGCAGATGCCGAGTTCAAAATCAGCCCCCCAGGGTCGCCCGGGGAAGAGAAAGGGGAGCAGGATGAGAGAGGTGCAGGGATGCTCGCCCCCAGACTCAATTCCCTTTCGACTCCGAGAGCTAAAGGGAGCTGGCAGGGCTGTTCCGTTCATTCCCTGGATCTGGGCACAGCAGATGGGGAGATTATTCTAGATGAGTCTCAGCAAACTCATTCATCCACGGAGCCGAATACCAACAGGACAGCAATGGAAATGTCTTTGGAGAGCCACATTTTGTAAACTTACACTTCTTCTCACACCACTTCTTCCCAATAGACTCACCCAGGCCGTGATAGGGAGGAGGGTAGGGAGGAGGGTCTGTGCCCTGCTCCTAAAGGCAGCCTGGAAAACAGCCCGGACCCCTGAGCTTCCACAGCGCACCCCTCAAAACTCAGGGACTCGGGGGTTCTTTCTGAGTTGCCCTCCCAGCCCACTGGCAGGCCACACCTGGCCCCCGTTCGTTCTTTTCCGGGTCACTGGGGGTTCCCACGCTGGGCGCTTTCATTCGTGTGATGCCTTGACTGGGTCACCCACGTCGCATGAATCTCTCCCTGCTCGTTGCTCTTTGGGGAAAGCAGTGCCGTCCTCTGCGATGCCTCTGACTCACCCAGCCATGCCGAGGCTCAGTCTCTGCCTTCAGAAAGAGAAGGTGGGAACGTAAACAAGCCAGCAGGATCTTAGGGTCGCGGTGACCGAGAGGGGTCTGTGGCACAGGAGGAGGTAACCTGCAGCCCTCCAGGGGGGCCTCCCAGGGGCGTTTGAGAGGCCTTCACTGACGGGGAGAAGGTGGGAGAGTCGAGAGAAGGGTTAGGATATTAAGAGAGAATTCTGGGAGCCAGGGTCAGTGTGGGGCAGGACGACGAGAAGCCCCATTTGGCTGGGGTGGAAACTTCCACGGGGGCAGAGAGAGGAAGAGGGTTCAAGAAGAAGCAGAGTGAGAGCCAGTCTTGGCGAGTGTGGCAGGCACACGAATGGCCTCCGTGGGTGTCCGAGCCTGAACCCCCAAACCTGCGAATGTCACCTCACCTGGCAAAGGGCACTTTGCAGATGTGATTAAATGAAGGACCCCGAGATGGGGAGATTATTCTAGATCAGTGCTTGGCAAACTCATGAGTCCACAGAGCCAAATACCAACGGGACCACGATGGAAATGTCTTCGGAGAGCCACATTTTGTAAACTTACACTTCTGCTAACGCCCCTTCTTCAACATAGACTTGCCCAGGCCGTGGTCTTTTGTGGAAGAGCCACATGCCAGGGGCCAAAGACGCATGTGGCTCGTGAGCCGCCATTTGCCAACCATGGTTCTAGATTACCCAGGGAAATCCTAAATAAAACCACAAGCAGCCGAGACCAATTTGGCTCAGTGGATAGAGCGTCAGCTTGTGGACTGAAAGGTCCCAGGTTCGATTCCGGTCGGGGGCGTGTACCTTGCTTGCGGGCTCATCTCCAGTGTGAGGCGTGCAGGAGGCGGCTGATCGATGTCTCTCTCTCATCGACGTTTCTGACTTTCTATCCCTCTCCCTTCCTCTCTGTGAAAAATCAACAAAATATATTTAAAAAAACAAACAAACAAAACGAAAAACCCACAAGCATCTTCTGACTCAAAGAAAGCATCAGCATGAGGCAAGTTGAGGTCAGAGAGAGAGAGGTTTCAAGATGCTATGCATGATGTTATGCCTGGAGGACAGAGGCGGGGCCATCATCCGAGGCTGGAGACGGCCCGTTGAACTTGGCAGAGGCCAAGCATCAGATTCTCCACTGGAGACCCCGCCGGGAACGCAGCCCGGCTCACCTGGGCGCGAGGACTTCTGGCCTCCAGGGCCGTCCGAGAATGAGCCGTGTTCTTGCCGGCGCTCAGGGCGTGCTCCTTGGTGAAGGCAGCCACGGACACTAACACAGAGCACTTCACCTTGGAGGCTGGCGAGACTTTCGCCCGAAACCACCCGAGCCTTGGACTCAGAAGGCCTTTGAGCAGAGGCATGAAGTCACTCATCCCACACGTGTGCACGGCGTGAGCACACACCAACAGGTCCTGGCCCGCCCTGGTCCCCGACGCCCCGGCACAGAGAACAGTGCCTGCCGCTCACATGAAACCCAGCTCACTCCGTGTTTTCGGGGTGAATGAGCTCGTGGGGAGCAGGTGCCACCACCTCTCTGGCTGCAGTCTCCAGCCCCTCTCGCCTCTCCCTGGCCCAGGTCCTTGGGCCGCTGCCACATTCCTGCTCCCCTAAAGCCCAGGCTGTGTCATTTTCCTCCACAATAAGCCCTCATTCCTGCAAATGTTTAAATCCGCTGTGACGCGGCCTTGGATTATCTTGGGGAGCAGAAACTGCCCACACCCACAGTTTCCCGTCGGCATTGACGTGGCTTCGCTCTCGAGCCGCCTTCCGCTGTGGGCAGTGCCGGCCCCTGCTCCTCCGACAGCTCAGCTCTCTCTTCCCAGAAACCCTTGTCCCGGAAAACAGAAGTGACTGGCTTTGTTGCTAATGACTGGATCTTCTCAGACAAATCCGCTGAGATAAACAGCCAAGGATCCTACTAGTCAAGAGAGAGTCTCAAGGATTGTTTCTTCTCCACGACTCCTTGGAGCATCTGCCTGGAGCCCCTCCCTTGGAGGTGGGCACTCACCCTGCCCAGTGACACCATGACCCTCCCCGCTCCTCATCGAGCTGCCTCCCACATGGAAAGATCCCCCCAAACCCTCCACACCTCAGTCCGAGCTCCACACAGCCTTCTACACCAAAAGCGCTGCCGGGACTCTGTCTTCTGTCAGGATGATTTTAAACACTGACCAGTGTGGCTCGGTGGATAGAGCGTCGGCCTGTGGACTGAAACGTCTCAGGTTCGATTCTGGTCAAGGGCATGTACCTTGGTGGCGGGCACATCCCCAGGAGGAGGTGTGCAGGAGGCAGCTGATCGATGTTTCTCTCTCATCGATGTTTCTAGCTCTCTATTCTTCTCCCTTCTTCTCTGTAAAAAAAATCAATAAAATATATTTTTTAAAAAAAGATGATTTGCAAATAATGGAACAGGACCCCCAAAGGGCACTTGCTGGGAGACTGGTTTGTCCAGTAGGCCTCAAAGGTTCCTGCTTTCAGCTTACCATGTTGTGGGGGGAGGGTGTGCCAATGTTTGAAAGCCCCGCTGGAGGAGGAAAAGGACGATATCAAAATAGTTCGGTGAAACGTGCACCCACTACCACACTGTCTCGATTCATTCATTGTTGGATTCTGAATAGATGCAAATTTCACCACGTTCGTTGGAAAGCATTTGGTGAGCTTGATTTTCTCAAGGCCCCGGAATTCATAATCCTCGAGTACGCTAAATAGATTAAATTAGAACCTCAGAGCCAACGAGTTTTGAAAACAATGTCATTTTTTTTATTTTCTTTTTAAATATATTTTATTGATTTTTTACGGAGAGGAAGGGAGAGGGATGGAAAGTCAGAAACATCGATGAGAGAGAGACATGGATCAGCCGCCTCCTGCACGCCCCCTACTGGAGTTGTGCCCGCAAGCAAGGTACATGCCCTTGACCGGAATCAAACCTGGGACCCTTCAGTCCGCAGGCCGACGCTCTATCCACTGAGCCACACCGGTCTCGGCAATGTCATTTTTTTTTTAATCTAGTCTACATTCAAAACATATTGAAGATGTGCTGCGTGTGTTTTAACACATGGGAGACAGCTCCCTGTGGTGCCTCGGAAAGGGGGAGGGCCTTCAAGCAGCCTCACAAAGGCCTGTGGGTAACGGGCAGGAAGGACGCCGGCATGACGGACAGAGTCCTCCCAGGTCTCATAAGGGTTTGGTGGGTGGCTGGTCACTCGCTCACGGCACACTCGTCGTGTGCTGCAGTTCCCGCCATCGTTACTGAGATGGAGGTGCAATTCCCAGCACCTCCCATTAGCCGTGTGACAGGGCACACTCTGGTGGCACTGAGCACATTCACGGCATCGTGCAGCCACACCGCTGTCCGGCTTGCAGGCTGGCTCCCACCCCTGGAAAATACCCGGGACCCACCGAACGGTAACGCCGGCACCCCCACCCCTGGGAGCCGCTCCCCGCTGTCTGTCTCTATGGAGCTGCCTCTTGTAGACATGTCATTCGAATGGGGTCGTACACTGTGTGACCTTCTGTGTCCGGCTTCTTTTTTTAATGACTATTTCCCTCACCTCCAAAGAAACCCTGCTTCCTGCCGAAACCGGCGTGGCTCAGTGGATAGAGCGTCAGCCTGCAGACTGAAGAGTCCTGGGCTCGATTCCGGTCAAGGGCATGTACCTTAATTGCGGGCACATCCCCAGTAGGAGGTGTGCACGAGGCAGCTGATCGATGTTTCTCTCTCATCGATGTTTCTGACGCTCTATCCCTCTCCCTTCCTCTCTGTAAAAAAATCAATAAAATATATTTTTTTTTAAATATATTTTATTGATCTTCTACAGAGAGGAAGGGAGAGAGACAGAAAGTCGGAAACATTGATGAGAGAGAGACATCGATCAGCCGCCTCCTGCACGCCCCACAGTGGAGATGTGCCCGCAAGCAAGGCACGTGCCCCCAACCGGAATCGAACCTGGGACCCCTCAGTCCGCAAGCCGACACTCCATCCACTGAGCCAAACCGGTCCTGGCAATAAAACATATTTAAAAAATAAAAAATAAATAAAAGTGTTTTCTATCAAGATGACGATTTCCTCAGAAAACGTGTGGTGTCATGGCGTCGCGATAGTTTTCTTCTTTCTTCTGCACCTGTTCCTGTTTGCAGAGCGGATTGGGGTAAAGGAGAACGAGGACTACACGCATGCCTGAGGAGCCTGCATCTTGTCCTTCCCTCCATCACCCCCCTGGGGAAAACAGTGCCTCTGGCTTGGGTAGAGCTCGGCTGGTCGGATGAATGTGACAGATTGAGTAGGGGATCCAAACCCTTAGGAGACCTGGGAAGACAGACAAAAACTTAGTCAGAATCACAAAAGCATTCCCATCTGGCCCACACCCACCGTCCTGCCCCAATCAGAGAGCCCAACATCCGTATGTGAGGTTAGTGGATGCACGCATCGTAAGCGACACTAGAAGAGTGACTACGGTGGGTCCCTGAGAAGAACAGCAAATTCTCATTCTGAGAGAGAGAGAGAGGGTATTCAGCTGTCATCCCCATGGGAATAAGCCCAGGGTTCTTTAAACTATGTTAGCAGTAAATAGGGTGTAAACCTGTGCACATCGTCTAACTCTTGTCTGTATAGTTTCTCTAGATTTTAGGGCAAGGACTCTTTTTTGTTTTTTTAAATATATTTTTATTGATTTTTTTTTTTTTTTACAGAGAGGGATAGAAAGTCAGAAACATCGATGAGAGAAAGACATCGATCAGCCGCCTCCTGCATACACCCCCTACTGGAGTTGTGCCCGCAAGCAAGGTACATGCCCCCTGACCAGAATCGAACCTGGGACCTTTCAGTCCGCAGGCCGACGCTCTATCCACTGAGCCAAACCGGTCTCTGCAGGGCAAGGACTCTTAAGTTGGCATTAGTATTGAGACTTGTCACAACACAATATTTTCCATCCACGCTTACTACAGTGTTGCTTTATGGCCAAAATCAATAAAAGAGTTGAAAATGAAAACATGAAGATAGGTTTTTGTTTGTTTGTTTTACAGACTATATAGGACATTATATAGCTCTTTCAACTTACTCCAGCGTCTTAAGAAACATGGTGCATATTTAATAATTCAAGCTGGTAATGGCCATGAAAGCTGTGTCCGCCCACTTCTTTTATCCCATCAAAAATGTCTAAAAATAAGCAACAAGAATCTTAAAATGCTGGCTCTTCCTTAAAGCTGTTTGTTCGACACATAAACGTCACATTCTCTGGAGCTGGCCTTCCTGTTCCCAAGAGCACCCCCCATTCCTCCTCTTGCGATGTCCCCTCCCCTTTCCTCCCCAGAAGCCCTTCAGCCTGACCCCCAGGTCCGTGCCTACATTCCACCAGGAGGGCCACCCTGGGAGGCTGGCCGATGAAGAGTGGACTAAGGTGGCAGGTCCTGGCAGGGCTTGATCCCCACCGACCCCTGGGCCCCCACAGCCGGTGCGGGGTCTGGGGGCTGTCCGACACCCCCTGCCTGGTGTGAAGCCTTTGCTGGCTGGACCCAGACAAACCTACGGCATGAAGCCAACCAGACTGATGTCCCTACTTTGTTTCTGTTTGTCTCAGTGGCCTTGGCCGAGAACCAGTGACTCACTCCCAACCTTCAGGCCTGACTGCATCCTGATACCGCCTGGGTGACTAAGGCTGGGCACCTGGAGGGGGGGGGGGGCACTGTTTGCTCGGACCACACTCACTCCCAGGGTGTTCGACTCCTTCCCGGAAGAGAAACCAAAAGCCGCGCACGACCCCTGGCAGCTGGAGCACTTGGCCCGTTCACACCGGTCGGCTGTGACTGGGCCCACCTGCAGGTCCAGGTGAGTCCCAGGCGTGTGCAGAAGGCGGGATGCTTTCCCAAGGGCGACCCCTGGCCCCGAGCACCTCATTCAGGACCTGCCTCCTTTATGGCCGGCACTCAGTTCATTCACCTTTGTTCCCCTCATCAAAGGGAAGAGTCAGTGTGATTTACGGACTCCCGTCGGGGTGCAGGAGGCTGCACCTCCCACACACACAGGCCTTTCAGCAAGCACAAAGGGGCCTTGTGCACACCGCGCCCAGCAGGTAGACGACAAACAGGCGACAAACACGCCACTCACAGCCCTGCGCGTGGGCCCACGCCACGTACCTGTGGCTGCCATCGGCCGTCGCGCCTGTACTTCTTTTCCAAGTGGAGGCTTCTGGGTAATGAAGAACATGATAAACGGATGAACAAAAAGGTAGATACAGAGGCAGGAAAGCATCCAACGGACTGTCAGACGACAGCGGGAAGGTGAGGGAGAGGCAGGGTAGAGAAGAGATCTACCAAAGGACTTGTATGCATGCCCATCAGCAGAACCAATGGGCATAAGACACTGGGGGGTTAGGGTATGCCTGGGAAGTGGGGGGTGGGGGGGGACAATGGGAAGATATGTTTACATGTATTACATTAATAAAAAAATTTTTTTAAATAAAATAAAACTAAAAAAAAAAAAGTGAAGGCTTCAAGATCAGCATCAAGTGATGCCTGGGTGTCTGTGTTTAAAACTCAAGCAACGAATCCACATTATTCGGGGCCAGAGCCTTGGGCTGGCGCAGGAAGTCGTGACGCCTCCGGAACTCACTCTCTCTGAAGTACGAGGAGACTGGGTGCCTCAGAGCGGTGGTTCTCAAAGTGTGGGCCCGGAACCCTAGGGGTCCCCGAGCCTCTGGCTGGGATCTGGGAAGGACTTTCCTAGGCGGTACTTGCCTCTTCCACCCTTGCCCGCTCACAGGGTACAGTGGGGTGTCCCAGATGCTGCGTGACACGCAAGACACCACGGGTTGAATGGGGAGGCAGATGTGAGAACGAACAGCCCTCTGTTGAGCCAGGCGTTACGAAGATTGACGGCAACTCGGACCAGCGCCACGCCGCACACGAATACAGTGGTACCTCGAGATACGAGTGCCCTAACATACGAGATTTTTGAGATACGAGCCGTCGAGCGAGCGATTTTTGCTTTGAAATACGAGCAACAGTTGAGACAGGAGTCATCGCGCGGATCGGCCGGCTGCACACGACCCACCCGTTTACCGCGACTCGAGCGTCTCATAGTTTCCCACGCCTCAAGGTGACGGAACGAATTAAACTCGTATCTTGAGGTACCACTGTGTGTTGTTGTCTCAGAGCCAAGAGATTTACTGGAAAAGCAGATAAGGCGACTGCGACAGATGTCACTGTTTGTTCTTCAGCGGGATATTTCCCATAATGTCTGCTCTCTTCCAGGCTGGTTATACAAAAGGAATTAATCATCCCGGTGACTGTCACCCGGAGGGAGAGTCCTGGTGACCTACGGGGGGCTGGGCCTGAGTCACTGTTTGTTCAAGGACCTGTTTGCCAAGGTTCTAGGGCAGCGGTTCTCAACCTGTGGGTCACGACTCCTTCGGGGGTTGAACGACCCTTTCACAGGGGTCGCCTAAGACCAGCGGAAAAACACCTATTTCCCATGGTCTTAGGAACCAACACACCGCTCCTCGGTGTAGCAAAGTGTAGCCATGTAGTTTACTGTTGTCATATGAAGATTGTTGCCCCTGCGACACCACAATTCAAGACAAAATTTCATTTATTTGTCATTAGAAATAAATATTTCACCATATATAATTACATATTGTTTTTGTGATTCATCCCTATGCTTTAATTATGTTCAATTTGTAACCATGAAAATACATCCTGCCTATCAGATATTTGCATGACAGTCCGTAACAGTAGCGAAATTACAGTGATGAAGTGGCAACGGAAATCATTTTATGGTTGGGGGTCACCACCCCAGGAGGAGCTGTCTTAAAGGGTCGCGGCCTGAGGAAGGTTGAGAACCGCTGTTCTAGGGGATCAGAGCCGTAGTGATGGAAGAGACTCTGGATAGCAAGACTCGGGAGGCATCAAGATCTGAGAGACGGAACGATGCGCCCCATCCAGCCACATCCAGCCGTTCACTCGCCGAACGCACATTCGTCCACGCCCAGAACGGGCCAGGCGCTGTGGAAGGGGTTGGGCTGCAGCAATGCACGAGGTGGACAAAGTCTACGCTCTCTCCCAACGGTCAGAACTTCCTCCCTGAGCTTGTGGTTTAGTGTTCGGGAGAACAAATCTCATAAAAGGCAAATTAACCGGGAAATGCTGTGCGGACCAATGCTAGGGACAGCGCTGTCAACAGGAGGTGACAGGGATGGGAAGGTGAGAAAGCCCGGCCCTGAGCCGGTGACATTTGTCCTGGACGGTCAGAAGGAGCAGCCTGGAGAGACAGAGAAGCGCCTTCTGGAGAATAGCGAGTGCCAAGGCCCTAGGGTTCCGGGCCCACACTTTGAGAACCCCTGCTCTGAGGCACCCACTCTCCTCGTACTTCAGAGAGAGAGTGAGATTTTGTCTTAAATCGTGGTGTCGCATGGGCAACAGTCTTCATAGGACAACAGTAAACTACATGGCTACACTTTGCTACACCGAGGAGCGGTGTGTTGGGTCCTAAGACAGCGGTTCTCCACCTGTGGGTTGAGACCCCTTTGGGGTTCAAACGACCCTTTCACAGGGGTCGCCTAAGACCATTGGAAAATGCAGATATTTACATCACGATGCATCACAGTAGCAACATTTCATGGTTGGGGGTCACCACCCCATGAGGAACTGTATGCAAGGGTCTCGGCCTTAGGAAGGTTGAGAACCACTGGCTTAAGACCATGGGGAAATAGGTGTTTTCCAATAGTCTTAGGTGACCCCTGTGAAAGGATCGTTCGACCCCCCCAAAGGGGTCGTGACCCACAGGTGGAGAACCGCTGTGCTGGAAGGAGCGGGGCGGGTGACATTCCAGAGGCACAGCCGGGGGAGATCTCAGCAGAGGGGGGCTGTTTCTGGCGGTCTCCTCACCGTCTGACAGAAGCGGGGCCAGGCGCCTCCCAGGACAGGGAACTGCTGGGGACCCCGGGGCCGCTGGCTGGAAGGCGTCCAGGAGACAGGAGCAGACGCAGAGATGGAGGGCAGCCGGTCCCAGGCCTGGGAGGGGGACCCGGGCTTCTCCTTGGAGTCACACTGGGGCCATTGACGGGCGTCGAGCCGACCTGGCGGAGACTTTAACAGGACCCCTCTGGCTCCTCTCCTGAGGGCCGACGTCATGTCTAGAAGTCGCTAGAAACGAGCGCGCGTGTTCTCATTCACACGTCACCCCGAACCATCGCTTTTAAAATGTCACATCGTGCCAATTATATCTCCGTAAAACGGGCGGGCGCACCTAAGTACATAAACAGGAGGCCAGACCGTTGCTTTTCTGTTCCCGCAGCAGAGCAGGTGGTTCTGGCAGACGAACATCTGCTCGTTTTGCTGTACAAACAGCAGCTCACGGGGTGAACATGGAGGCGGGAGGGCGCAGGCCAAAGTCCTGCTTGCGACCAAGAAACACAGCGCTGACGCTCTGAGGGGGCCAGGGGGGTGGGGTAAGGGGACGAGGGGCGAGGGAGCCAGAGGGCCCGGGGGCGAGGGGGGGCGGGGAGAGGTCTCCTCTTGTCTTTGTTCTGTGCAGGCAGCTCAGCTGAATCAGAGGCCTGGTCAGGGGCGAAGTTGGGCGTTTAGGGGTAAAGAAAGCATGAGCTTGGAGCACCGCGCAGGAGGGAGGAGACTTAAAAGGGAAACTCAGCCGAGACCGGTGTGGCTCAGTGGACGGAGCGTCGGCTTGCGGACGGAAAGGTCCCGGGTTCAATTCCGGTCAAGGGCATGTACCTTGCTTGCAGGCACATCTCCACTGTGGGGTGTGCAGGAGGCGGCTGATAGATGTCTCTCTCTCATCGATGTTTCTAACTCTCTATCCCTCTCCCTTCCTCTCTGTAAGAAAAAAATAATAATAATAAAATATATATATATACAGTGGTACCTCGAGATATGAGTGCCCTAACATACGAGATTTTTGAGATACGAGCCGTTGAGCGAGCGATTTTTGCTTTGAAATACGAGCAACATTTGGGATAGGAGTCATCGCGCGGATCGGCCGGCTGCACACGACCCACCAGTTTACCGCGACTCGAGCGTCTCATAGTTTCCCACGCCTCAAGGTTATAGAACAAATTAAACTCGTATCTCGAGGTACCACTGTATATATATAAAAAGTTCAGCCAGGTTTTGTTTTGTCGCCCAAAGGGGCACGCAACTTAAATAACCACCATCTGTGAGACTGACTGGCATGATCCTGAGGACGCTGTGCATGTGTGTGTGTGTGTGTGTGTGTGTGTGTGAGAGAGAGAGAGAAGACAGGTGGTTGAAGACGGTCTCATTGGTGTGGTAGGTAATGAAGTCCACGCTCTGCGCAGGCTCGGGTTCGGGGCCTCCGGTGGGAACCCCGCCGTGAAGCAGAAAAGACACAGGGCGACCCCACCACGACGACGGGTCTGCCTCACCCTCCAGACAGCTTCGCGGTGGAGGGCCTCTTGGTGCTCCCACACACAACAGGTCCTCAGCTGGTTTAGCTGCTGGGACTGGTGGCAGCCTGTCCTCATGAAGTTTAATGACACGCCCAGCAGATACCCCAGGCTCTGCCTTCTAAGGGCGAATCGCTGTCTGGGAGGCCGGGGGTCCCGGATGGCCAGGAGGGAGCCCCAAGGCGGTGGGGAGGGACTGATCCTCCTGGGGCCTCAGGTTCCTTATACAAACAGGAGGCAGTCTCATTGATCAACTCTCTAACGTGTTTTCCAGTTTTAAAATTCAGCGTTTCACGCCTTTCCTTCTCCCCCCCCTCCCCACCCCCATCTCTTACAGTGAAGGCAGGCATGGCCCCTATGGATCTCCCATTCACCGCCGGACCCTGAATCCTGCCTGGTGTCCACAGCCCAGCCGCGGCCTGCCGGATGGCGAGGGGGTTCCCCCGCCGTGGGGGGCCTCTTATGCATCACCCCCTGCGCCTCCTGACACGCCGGCATTGTTCCCGGCGCTTGAGGAACATTAACTCACTTCCTCCGCAGGGGGTCTTCGCCCCAAGTCCCGTTGTTATGCAAAGTGGGCAGGGGAGGAAACTGAGGCCCAGAGAGCCTCAGCTACCTGCTCCCCATCCCCCGCCAGAGGGGGGGGTCCCCAGAGGCGGGGCAAGTGAAAGGCCGAGCGGGGATTTAACCCCAGGACTTCTGATCCCACAAGCTGCCCTTCAAGGGGGCTCCATCATTATTACGCTTTTTGTGCCCGCAGGGTAAACGGGGGGGCTGCACTCCAGGACAGTGGGGTGGGGGCCTTAGGGAAAGGTTTGGACTTCCAGGAGAGTCCCCACACTAGCGCGCTATTCCCCAGCATTCTATTTATTTATTAAATAATTGTTTATTGATTTCAGAGAGGGAGGGAGAGAGAGAAACCTCAAGGCTGAGAGAGAAGCATGGACCAGCTGCCTCCTGCATGCCCCCGTGGGGGATGGAGCCTGCCACCGGGGCCTGGGCCCTGACTAGGGATCAAACCGGGGCCTCCTGGGTAGAACAGCTTGCTCCTCCCCAGTTTGCTGGGTGGGGGGCTGGGAGGCTGCTGGGTGACCCCAGGTCAGCTGAGGGTTCCCGGTGCTTGTGGCAGCCTCCAATCGGGCATGAAGCAGAGGGCCAGGTGGCTGTTAGACCTGTGGTAGGTCCACTTACTTGGAGGTGGGAGGTAGAGCTGGGGTGAGGGGGTGAGGAGGTGAGGGGTGGGGGGTGGTAT
>JAAGEH010000113.1:169795-205825 GCA_011751065.1 Lasiurus cinereus
TGGGGACCTGGTGGCCCATGGAGACCTGGTGGCCTCTGGGGACCTGGGTGCGCAGGGATGTCTTGATTTTCTCGCTGTTTTAAAGTCTTTTGCATGAAGGTGTATCAGCGAGCGTGTGTGTGCATTGGAGGGTGGTTTTATGGGTTGCTGTTTTGTGGTGGTGGTGGTGGTTGTTTTTGTTTTTTAAGAGACTTTTGGCAGGGGCCTGGGTTCAGGGTTTCAGGGTGGCCTAACGCAGCGGCTGAGCTCCTTCGGGGGAGAAAGTGAAGCAGGGAGCCGTCTCCCCTGGGGAGATAAGGGTCATTTATGGCCGTTGGCCACCCGGAGATTAGGGGTGTTGGGGACAATGGCAGCGGGGCCTGTGGGCCGTCGGCCTGCCCGCCCGGCCGCCCCCGGCAGGCAGATCCGTCGCCCAGTTAAGGTTTATGAAAACCCTGAGTAATGTCCTCGCACCGTGGGGGCCCGCGGGGATGAGCGCGCCCTCGTTGTGGGCATTACTCACTCCTCTCGCCCGGCCCGGCGATAACTTTCCAGGGAAGAAGCGCACCGGCCTTCCCAAAGCCCCTTGGGGATCAGGGGGTGCAGGGGGTGGTGGAGAGGGGGGCTCCCTTCTTCTTCTTCTTCTTCTTCTTCTTCTTCTTCTTCTTCTTCTTCTTTTCTCTCTCTCTCTCTCTCTGTTTGCAAGCAGCGATCCAAAGGCCCCACACTTGACCCTGGAATGGATTGATGTGGAGAGGGCTCTCTCTCGGCCTGTCTGTCACCTTAAGGAGCCATGTCGAGTCCAAGAAGCGAACTTAAATTGGATTAGCTCTGTGTCTGCCGGCACACCCCCCTTGGATTCGGCAGGCTTCTGACAAAACAAATTAAAAGCAAGCCGGGCCACCAAAGAATTCGGTTCCGCAGCGAGCAATTACAGCTCTTTCCGTGGGCGGGTGGGCTGCCTTTCCTCCCGGGGAGGTGCGCTCAGAAACCCGGGCCCCCAGTTCCCCATCGCCTCCCCCCTCCTCTCTCTGCCCGGCTCCGTGAACCTGGGACCTTCTTTCTCCTCCATCATCTCCCCGGTCCCCCAGCGTCGTGGGCACACGGGGCCGCGGCGAAGGGTCCAGGAGGCGGCCTGGCTGGGTAATGGGCAGTTCGGTCCTCCGTGCTGTGAGGCGTGCGGATGTCATCAACAGGTTAACCTTCAGACCCGTGGCCGAGAGCTCTGAGAGAGGGAGCCTGTCACGTGGCAGGAGGAGCGGGCAGGGGCCTGGCCCCATAACATCCGTGTGCCGTCCGATCTGTAGGACGTGGTGGGAGGAGGAGGCCCAGGCACATGGAGGTTATCCCGGCACATGGAGGTGCTCAGGATTTAGGGCCCCTCTCCACTGCCCTGTGCTCCGCCCTGGGCCCCCACCGTGGCCGTGCGATCCCGGGCAAGTTCCCAGAGGTCCCTGGGCCGACCTGTGTCTCCTCCACCACCCTGAGGGATGTCAGGCCCAGCGCTGAGCCAGGGGGGAGTCTGTCAATGCTACCACCACCGCCTGAATAGCAAGCCTAGGTGGCCACGTTTGATCCAGGACAGGCCCCCCACCCCACCCCCCCCTTCCAGCACTATGATTCCCAGTGCTCCAGGCCCCTCTGATTACCGGCTCTGGCCTCCCCTGAGGCAGACACACACCTCCCACGCTGCCATTCCAGCCCGGAGAGGTGTGTGTGTGTGTGTGTGTGTGTGTGTGTGTGTGTGTGTTGGGAGGTCTGCTTTAGCTCTCACATGGATCATAGAGAAAAAAAAAACAAACAAGAAAGCAGGAAAAAAAAAATCGCCTCCCGTCAGGGCTATTACCAGTTGCGCAAGGCTTTAAGCAATATTTTAATTACTAGAAGGCCTTCGTCGGAACAGGCGGGAACACCCAGTGGAGATGGGGCGGGGCCCGAGGGTGCAATTAGGCAACCCCAAAGCTGCCTCGTAAGCCTTCAGGTCCGCGGCCAGAAAGCCAGTGGGGTAAAGGTGACTGTCAGGGATGCTAAGCCAGCGTATTTGAAAAAAATGAATTTTCATTTTCATTTCTCTGGGTTTTGTTTTTTTTTCTCCAGCCTCCTCGTGGCATTATCTACGTAGCCTTCTCCCTTCCTAATATGTAGCCGGCCAGTTACGTTTTAGGGTCCCCGTAAGTTCCCGGCCCATCTCAGCAAGGTTCAGTTGCCAGTCACCGGGGTAACTACCGATGCTGGAATAGCCACGTTGAATATCTCAAACGGGCGAACCGGATTTCAGTGTATTCCCATTCGCCCGACGTACTCAAGCCGTTACATACACAGGCGGTGAGCCTCACATGAGTACTGGGGTAGTGGACTTGTTTCTGTGCGATCTCTGACCCCGGCACGTGTGTTTTACATGCAAAGCGCCTCTCTGCTCCCCTGTGCCAGGCGCCAGGCGCCACACGTGGCCGGTGGGCACCACCCTGGGCAGCGCAGGTCGGGCGTAAGCCCAGATGCTGTTGGGGCAAGTGAGGCAGATGGGTACTTGGAATCTCTCCTCCGAGGGAGAGCACAGCCAAGCGACTCACGGAGCTGACATGCTTGGAGTCTTATATTTAGCACGGGAGGGCCTGGGAGGACCTGGGACCCCGAGGATCTGGGGGAGGATCTGGGGGTGGGGAGGTGGGAGCGCCCGAGAGGGTTTGGTCTGAAGCCACTGTTCTCCCTTTGATCTTCCTGGGGCCTGAGCTTCCTCCAACGACAGGAAGGAAGGGGCCTTCTGGCCTCCCCCAGCTGCTTCCCTAGATCTGGATGTGCCTGGTGGTGGGGGGTCACCCTTGAGGATCCCCCACCCCCTTCCTCAGGAGGAGGTAGCCCACGGTCCCGGGCACCCCTCTGGGCCTCCCCCACCCCCCACCCTCGAACAGCAGCCCCTCCCGTGGAGGGACACGGGCAGCCTGGGGAGGGTGCGGGCGGCCTGCGGAGAGGGCCTGTATCTGCGTGCGCATCTCTGAGGAGCATTCAGCGGATCAGCATGATCCTGGGGCCGATGAAACAGCGCAGCCTTTGTGAGAAGGGCCTTTTAAAGCAGAACCCCTGGCATTCGGTTCTGGGTTCTGGATGATCCGTAGAATTTGACTGACTCAGGGGAGTGGGGAGAGGGCGGGTCTCAGCCCGTGAAGACTCCTTAACACAAGGGAGCGCTTGCCTCTGACCATTTTCCTCTTCCTCTCTTTTCTTTTAAAGATGAATGACTTTGGGATCAAGAACATGGACCAGGTGGCCCCTGTGTCTAACAGTTACCGAGGGACGCTCAAGGTGAGTGAGCGAGTCTTACTAAAAAGTTGTTTGTTTTTTTTAATTTGGAAAGTTCAATCTCTAGGAGAAAAAAAAAAGAAAAGAAACACAATAGGTGGTGTCCCAGAGGACCCGTGCGAAGCCCCCGCTTTTCACTGACCAGCTGTGTGACTCTGACTGTTGGCAGAATCTCTCTGGGCCTCAGTTTCCTCATCTGTGAAATGGGCGTCTGGGTGCTTGCTCTTCTTGTCCTCGCAGACAGGAGCTGTTTCTTCTGTCGCAGGGGAGGCCCTGGTCATGGGTTTCGGAGCCTCCATCCCGGGGGCTGGGCGGGGGTGGGGTACGGAGCTGGAGCTGGTTTTTCCCGGGACGAGGGGAAGGCGGCTTCAGACGGGGAGGGAGCGCTGTGTCCTCGAGGCCGCCACCCCTGCGCCCACGGGACAGCCTGCGTCTGTGCTTCCAGGAACAGATTAAAGTCCGCCGAGACCGGTGTGGCTCAGTGGATAGAGCGTCGGCTTGTGGACTGAAAGGTCCCAGGTTTGATTACGGTCGGGGGCATGTACCTTGCTTGCGGGTACATCTCCACTGTGGGGCGTGCAGGAGGCGGCTGATTGATGTCTCTCTCTCATCGATGTTTCTGACTTTCTCTCTCCCTTCCTCTCTGTAAAAAATCAATTAAAAAAATATATATATACATATATATATATATATATATATATATATATATTTTAAAGTCTGCAGCCCAGCCAGCACATTTCCTGTGCTCCTGTCTTAATTCCTCTTGGGAACGATCCCGGGCAGCCCATAAAATTGTTTTTGTTGCTACTTCATCACTGTAATTTTGCAACCGCCATGCATCGTATCTGTGTCTTCCAATGGTCTTAGGCGACCCCGGATCGTGTGTTGTTCGACTTAATTCCTCTTGGGAACGATCCCGGGGAGCCCATAAAATTATTTTTGTTGCTACTTCATCACTGTAATTTTGCAACCGTGATGAATCGTATCTGTGTTTTCCAATGGTCTTAGGTGACCCCTGTGAAAGTGTTGTTCGACCCCCCCAACGGGGTCGCCACCCACAGGTTGAGAACCGCTGGTCCTTGAAGCCTCGTTCGTGGCTCGGTCCCCGTGGGCTCCTCCATCCTGGGGGGCGCGACCGGCCGTTCGCCGTTGGGTTTGTGCAGTGAACCCGTCTCGGGAGCGGCGGTTGTCGATCGGCCTCCTCCGAGCTCGGGGTTTTGTACAGCGCAGGTCTCTGGCAGGTCCCGTGTGCCTCCCTAGGTCACTCGGGGGTTCTCTGTGGAACCCGCAGAGCCAAAAAGGGGGCTCGGGCCATCCCTCCGCTTTGGAGGGGGCGGGGTGTTCCTTGTCGGTGTGGCCCGCTGACACCCTCTTGTTTTGGGGTGGCCGGACGTGGGCAAGCCATGTGGGCGCCGCGTTGCCAGGCACAGCCCTAGCGAAGACACTTCCTGGGAAACCCAGAGCGTCGCACGGTGTCCCTGCGTGGGACGCTCGGGCTGGGAGGAGCCGCCACCGGAGGGGACGGGGCGAAGGCGGCAGCAGCGTGAATCTGTGTTGTCTTTGCACTTCCTCGTTTTTTAAAAAAGAAGGACTCGCTGCCAGCCAAGCGCAGGCGTGTCTTAGTCAGCTGGGCAGAGCGAGTGGGGGTTTTCACAGTCCGCTGGCCAGCCCTCGGCGGTGTGGCTCAGTGGATAGAGCGTCGGCCTGCGGACTCAAGGGTCCCCTGGGTTCCATTCCGGTCAAGGGCACGCACCTGGGTGGCGGGCACATCCCCAGTAGGAGGTGTGCAGGAGGCGGCTGATCAATGTCTCTCTCTCATCGATGTTTCTAGCTCTCTCCCATCCTCTCTGTGAAAAAAATCAATAAAATATATTTTAAAAAAATTTTTTTAAAAGTCAGTTGGCGGTTTTACACAGTTAGTCTAAAGTAATCTGTCTAGTCGAGTGGTTCTCAACCTTCCTAAGGCCGTGACCCTTGCATACAGTTCCTCATGGGGTGGTGACCCCCAACCATGAAATGTTGCTACGGTGATGCATCGTGATGTCAATATCTGCATTTTCCCATGGTCTTAGGTGACCCCTGTGAAAGGGTCATTCGACCCCCCAAGGGGTCGCAACCCACAGGTTGAACCGCTGGTCTAGTCGCTTATGAATCCGCTAGATGAGTGTTCCAACACTTGGCCTGGTGGGTCGCTGCCTACGTCTGGGGACCCCTGTCGTCCTTCACTGCTGTGGACTTGCGGGGGGGGACACTGGGCTCCCTTGCGTGTTTGGGGCCAGCTGCCTCTCTGCCCGCCCCCCTGGAGCAGTGTCATCCGTGGGCTCTGTGCTTCTAAAGCGAAAGCACAGGAGCCGATTTTATTTGTAAATGAGTCTCACATTTTCTTGCCGATGACTCAACCCATGTGTCACCGCATGACACAGCCCGGGAGTCCCGGCCCCGCTGGAAAAGCACTCTTTCTTCACATTTTCTCCGCGCTGGTTGCGCCACGGTGAAGCGAGGCCTTCTCTGTGACTGATCCACCACGAAGCCTCGTTCTTGGCTGGGTCTCCGGTGAAAGGATGGGGCCCGGGCAGCGTGCAGTTTTCTCGGTGTCTCTCTCTCTCCGCTCCTGCCCCACCACCGGAGTGAGTTTAAGGTTAAACGGGTTTCCTTTGGGATCTGTCCCTCTGGAGGAGGAGGTGGGGGGGGGGGCGGGGGAGTTCTCTCTAATGCGCTTCACGTTCAGCGCAGGGGGGCACCCTGCAGGAAGTGGGGCGTGTTTTACTCCTTCCTGCGCCGTTGGGGCGGCTGAGGAGAAGCCCCCGTTCTGGTGGCATCAGTGGTTCTCAACCTTCCTCAGGCCGCGACCCTTGCATACAGCTCCTCATGGGGTGGTGGCCCCCAACCATGACATTTTGCTACTGTGATGCATCGTGATGTCAATATCTGCATTTTCCCATGGTCTTAGGCGACCCCTGTGAAAGGGTCGTTCGACCCCCAGAGGGGTCTCGAGCCACAGGTGGAGAACCGCTGGGTGGGAGTGTTTCGTGGGAATGTTTCGTGGTGAACATTTCAGAGTCCGTCCTTCCGCGGGCCTTTTCCTGCCCTGTTCGGTGTTCCGCCTCTGGTTTTCCGCCTCCACTCCGTCGTTGGCCCTCGCTGTGCCCGGCGGGGACCTGAGACTGCCTGGCTCTCCGAGGATGAGGCCCCAGAAAGGAGGGGTGGGGAGCAGGCGGGCTCTGCAACACCACCCTGTTCACCTGGGGTCCTGCGTGTCTAGGTGTCTTGACTTGATCCGTTCGTTTGAGGGGGGAACTTATTAGAAGTAAGTTCCCGGTCGTTGTGCCTCTGTGTGAGGGGGATTACAGGACCCTTGGGCCACCTGGACCACCCCAGAAGTCGGGGTCCCCCTGGTCCACTCCAGGTGTGGCTTCCCCGTGGCATGTTTCATCCGGGCCTGGGGTCCGAGGACCATGGACCACGCTGCACGCACACAGGCGGCTCCATCCATCCATCCGTCAATCTCACCTTTCCCGCTTTCTCTCCGTCCCTCCCGCAGCGCCAGCCGGCCTTCGACACCTTCGACGGGTCGCTGTTTGCCGTCTTCCCCTCCCTGAATGAGAAGCAGGCCCTCCAGGAAGTGCCCACGGGCTTGGACTCCCTGTCTCACGGTAATGCGCTGGCCGCCCCGGCCCAGGGTCACGCTGCGGGGAGCGGAGGGGACCGTGGGTGCGCTCCCTGAGCGTTCAGCGACCTGAGTCTCGGGGGCCGGGGGCCGGTTTCCCCTTTTGCCGGGTGTGACGGGTGTGACGGCTCTGGTGTCTTCCCTGCCAGACGCCCCCCCAGGGAGAGCAAATGTCCCACCCTTGGCACACTGCAGGGGACCCCGAGATTTCCACCAAGGTGGGGGGGGAGGGTGTCACCCCTGCGGCTTCCCGGGGCCACCCCAGAGCAGACCAGACCAGGCCACGGTCAGCTGCGGTCAGCTGCAGCTCAGCCTGACCGCAGCTGACCGCTCATTCTGGGTTACACTGAGTCCCTCCCCCCGGGGGGTGGGGCCACAGCGGCTCTTGCTGGTCGTCCGTGTCCGCACCGACGGCTGTGCTCCTTCGTGGTGTCGTCTGTCCTCGCTAGCGGGGCCGGCACGCCAGCCGGTGCCTCTGCAGTGACCGTGGGGTGGTCATTAGGGAGAAACGTGCGGGGGTGACTCGGTCACGTGGGGCGGGCGCTGGAACACACAGCCCAGGACACTAATTACAGCCAGCAGGCGCGCTTGCCTCCGCGTGCCGTCACGTGGCCGTCATCTCTCATTCTTGAAAACTGCTGAGGGAATGCAGAGGAGACGGCTGTATTTCTTAATAAAAGTGGGCCGTGGGCCAGCGTCGCGGGGGCGGCAGGCTGTGGGGACCCGGGGGGGCGGGCAGGAGGGAGGGCCTCGGCCTGTGGCTGAGTTTGGTGGAATCGACTTCCGAGTTAGGTGTTTACAAGCCCTGGATGGAGCCCTTTGGCCCCCAAATCGCGCACTTTTCTTGGATTGTCTAAAATATCCAGAGGGACACTTTCTCTAGACAAAAGCTGCTGGAGGAAGTACAGTGGTACCTCGAGATACGAGTGCCCCAACATACGAGATTTTTGAGATACGAGCCGTCGAGCAAGCGATTTTTGCTTTGAAATACGAGCAAGAGTTGAGATACGAGTAATAGCGCGGATCAGCCGGCTGCACACGGCCCACCAGTTTACCGCGACTCGAGCATCTCATGGTTTCCCACGCCTCAAGGTGACGGAACGAATTAAACTCGTATCTCGAGGTACTACTGTATTGGGTCCTAAGCATAAAACTTGAGTTTTATTTTAATAAGTGAAATGATGGGGTGTGTATTTTTTAAACGTCAGTGCAAAAAAAAAAAAAAGTCGGGGTGCTATTTATACTGTCTTAAGGAATTCGGCCAGGGTTCGAGATCAAGATGGTTCTTCTCCAAACACGACGATTTCCCCCTCCTCCCCCCGAAATCCTCCTCCGCGGCCAGCAGCTGGAAACCCTAACCTCCGCCCGTGTGTCTTGCAGACGCGGCCAGCTGCGAGCTGCCCCTGCTGACGCCCTGCAGCAAGGCTGTGATGAGCCAGGCCTTGAAGGCGACCTTCAGCGGCTTCCAGAAGGAGCGGCGCCGGCTGGGCATCCCCAAGAGTAAGCGCCTCCGTCGAGCTGCCTTTGGGGGGCGGGGGTGGGCACCGTGCTGGACGGGCGAGGCGGCCCCCCAAAGAGTGGCAGAGCCCCGGTGAAGCCGAGCCAGTGTTTATTCCCGCGTCTTAGAGTCCACCTGGCAGGGGGGGGGGGGGTCGCCCCCCGGGGGGCCCCCGGGGGCGGGGGGGGGAGATACGGCGCAGCCAGGCCTCCGGCCTCCCCCCCCCCCTCCCTGCCCCCCCCCCCCCATTCTGTGTCCTGTCCCTCTCTCTCCCCCGCCAGACCCCTGGCTGTGGACCGAGCAGCAGGTGTGCCAGTGGCTGCTCTGGGCCACCAACGAGTTCAGCCTGGTGAACGTGAACTTGCAGCGGCTCGGCATGAACGGCCAGGTGCTGTGCAACCTCGGCAAGGAGCGCTTCCTGGAGCTGGCGCCCGACTTCGTGGGCGACATTCTCTGGGAGCACCTGGAGCAGCTGATCAAAGGTGGCCGCGGGGGCGGGGAGCGCGGGCCACCGGGAGGGGGGGGGGGCCACCGTTTCTCGGGGGGGTCGGTCGCCTGCCCGTGACTCACGTGCAGTGATTACAGCTGTGGATCCACCTAAGTGTGTGTGTGTGTGTGTGTGTGTGTGTGGCATTGAGCAGAGCCCCCAGGCCACGGCCTTAGTCACCGACTAGTTCGCTGTCGCCAGGTGGCACGGGTGAGGGCGGAGGACGTGTGGTCGCAGAGAGAGGCCACACTTTCCCACCCTGTGGTGTGGCTCTCCTTGCAGAACCGAACCAAGTACAGTGGTACCTCGAGATACGAGTGCCCTAACATAGGAGGTTTTTGAGATACGAGCCGTCGAGCGAGCGATTTTTGCTTTGAAATACGAGCAACAGTTGAGATAGGAGTCATCGCGCGTGGATCGGCCGGCTGCACACGACCCACCAGTTTACCGCGACTCGAGCGTCTCATAGTTTCCCACGCCTCGAGGTTACGGAACGAATTAGACTCGTATCTCGAGGTACCACTGTACCTCAGCCTCCACATCGGGGAGCCCTTCTTCAGGCAAACCTTGTGGATGGTACCGTGGGTTTCCCGGAGTCCAAATGGATTCTTCCAACAAAGGAGTTCCTTGGTTTCATTATTTTTAAGCCCAGGGGGGAGGGAGGGATGGATGGATGACTCCACGCTGATCTGTTCTACAGACACTGGCCACACGGCCAAGAACTGCCATCCTAGAGAGCGGGGCTGTGTTTTAAGCTGCGTGGGAAGCAGCCGGTAGAAAGACACGGAGTTAAAAAGGAAACACACAACATCGTAGTCAGGGCTGCCGCCTTTAGGGAAAACTTGAAGAAAACCAGCCCCTTCGTCGGGTTCAGGGAGCTAGTTAGTCCCGGTTTAAGGGAGTGCTGAGTCTCAGCCCCTGTGAGAGACCCGGCACCTCCCGGATCCCGTGGGTCTGCCACCAGCCCTGGCCGGTGTGGCCCCGAGGCCAGGGTGACGACGGGAAGACCCTGACCTTCCCCTGACCTTGGACAAGACACGGGCCCGGCCAGGTGGTGGGCAGGGTCTGTCGGCGGGCACGTGGGGCCGTTGCGTCACCACGCAGTGTGAGGCTGTGGGCCGGGTTTATGGGGGTGTGGGGGGGTGTGGTTACGTGTGTTTGCAGGGAGGAGGCATACCAAACCACAGACCTTTTCCCTTTCCAAGGTCACGGGCATGTGTCCCTGCACGGCCCTCTCTGTGCAGCTGCTCACCGCACGCAGCCTGGGCAGCGTCCGGGGTCTGGAATCTTGGCCCTGGCCTCTGGGAGGCAGGAACGGAGCCTGCCCCACTCACACACCCCCATCCCCCCATCCCGGCGTGTCCCTGCTCGTTGGCACAGCATCGAGATGGTGCGGGGGCATTTAACTCCGCCCGTGGCGGCATTCGTGCTGGAAACTCCCTCCTTAGAAAGTGTGTTTTGTAAGAGACGTGATGTCTTCGGACCCGTCAGATTACATGGGAGCCACTGAATGCCTTGACTTCTCCTGAAACAACCAGATAGCCGTAATTTAGAAAGCCACTGTTTTTTTTTTGTTGTTTTTTTCTTGTATTTTTTGTTTTTAATCTTCATCTGAGGATATTTTTTCCATTGATTTTTTTAAAATATATTTTATTGATTTTTTACAGAGAGGAAGGGAGAGGGATAGAGAGTCAGAAACATCGATGAAAGAGGGACATCAATTAGCTGCCTCCTGCACACACCCCCACTGAGGATGTGCCCGCAACCAGGAATCGAACCTGGGACCTTTCAGTCCGCAGGCCGACGCTCTATCCGCTGAGCCAAACTGGTCTTGGCAGATAGTAATTTTTTTTTCTTGTGCTGTTTTGTGTGTATTTTTTGTTTTTAATCTTCATGTGAGGATATTTTTTCCATTGATTTTTAAAGAGAGGGGAAGGGAAGGAGGGCGGGAGAGAGAGAAACATGGCTGTCTGAGAGACACATTGATGGGTGGCCTCCCAGATAGGCCCCGACCGGGGCTGAGGATGGAACCTACACTCCACGCCTGTGCCCTTGACCGGAAATTGAACCCACAACCTTCCTGGGCCCTGGCTGATAGGCAAACCACTGGACAACAGGGGCCAGGGCTGCTTGGGTGGTTTTAACCGCAATTTGCAGTCTTAACTCTCCTGTGTCCATGTTTTTTTTTTCCAGAGAACCAAGAAAAGGCAGAAGACCAGTATGAAGAGAATTCGCACCTCAACTCGGTCCCCCACTGGATTAACAGCAATTCCTTAGGTCAGTCTGGAGCCTGCCCTCCCGGTCCTGGTGGGAATCCTCCTGTTAGTTCCTGGATGGTTCGAACCATCTGGGCCGGCACTGTGGCCCATAGGGTGGCCACGTGGGGCTGGAGCCGCTGGGCACTGGAAGTGGGGCTGGCCCCCACGCAGACGTGTGATGAGAGTGTAGTGCCCACCAGATCTGTGAGCCTCAGTAAGGAACCAAGAATGTAAAGTATCTCATTCCTGCCTTCATTTTTTTATTTTCTTTAAATATATCTTAATGATTTTTTTACCGAGAGGAAAGGGAGAGAGATAGAGAGCTAGAAACATGGATGAGAGAGAAACATCGATCAGCTGCCTCCCGCACACCCCCTACTGGGGATGTGCCCGCAACCGAGGTACATGCCCTTGACCGGAATCGAACCTGGGACCTTTCAGTCCACAGGCCGACGCTCTAGCCACTGAGCCACACCCGTCATGGCTCCTTCCTCCTTTTAAAGATATTGATTACCTGTGGAACTGATCATGGACATCCTGAGGCTCAAGTGAAATTTCAAGTTCTCATGAGTTTTTTTTTTTTCATGTTTTTCTTTTTTTTGCGTTTTACTTTTTTAACGTGGCTACACCGAAAATGTAACATGGCCCAGGGGCCACCTGTCCCAGGCCACACACAGAGCGCGGGGGGCAGAATGCAGGGCGCGGGGTGCCGGGGACCCCTCAAGTAAAGAGAGGAGAGGTGGCTGGGCCGGCGCAGGCCGTGTGTGCGAAGCGATGCCAAGCTTGCTCTGAGCTTTGGAGTTGAAAGCGGAGTCGGGGCATCCTGGTTCTCCCTCTGGTCGCCGGCACGGGGAGGGCAGGGGACAGACAGGGCTGGAGACGCCCCTGAGGAGTCACATAGCGGTCCTGGGAGGTCGAAAGCCAGCGACCCCGGCCGGTCCTCCTGTGGGGGTCACAGAAAGCACATGTTGGACGAGAGCCAGCGGATCATGGACGCTGAGACTGGCTGGCCCCGGGGTCCCCAGGCCGCGGGCATTTCGGGAAGGGGCCAGTACGCCTGCCCATCCCAGCCGTGTCCGCGGAGGCCGGCCCCGCAGACCTGCCGGTGCCCGGAGGGGTGCAGGGTCCCGGGTGCTCGCCGACTGCCGCCTCACGGCTCCGCCGCCGCGGGTTGTGTTCCAGGCTTCGGCGTGGAGCCGGCGCCGTACGGAATGCCCACGCCCAGCTACCCCAAAGGCGCTCTCCTGGACAGCCTGTGCCCGCCCGGCGCCCTCGCTTCCGAGCAGGACTTGCCCCTGTTCCCCAAGGCCCCGCTCGGCACGGTCGGCGTCGGCTACTGCTCGTCGGTGGGACAGGACTTCGCCGGCAGCGCCTTGAGCCTGATGGCCAGCGGTCCCGGTAAGGAGCTCCCACCAGGGCCCCTGGGAGCTGGCCGTGGTTGGACGGCGGGAGCCGGGGTCCCTCAGACGGCGGTGCCCTGGGCTCCTTAGGTCATTCTCACCCACCATCCCCCCGGCAAGCACATGCCTGGCCCGCTTCTGGCTGTGGCCCGGGCCCAGAGGGTGTTACACCCACAACACCCAGTCCTGTCCTGCTGCTGAGAGTCGATCGCTCCACCCCGGGGGGTACAGTGGTACCTCGAGATACGAGTTTAATTCGTTCCGTCACCTTGAGGCGAGGGAAACTAGGAGACGCTCGAGTCGCGGTAAACTGGTGGGTTGTGTGCCGCCGGCTGATCCGCGCGATGACTCCTATCTCAACTGTTGCTCGTATTTCAAAGCAAAAATCGCTCGCTCGACGGCTCGTATCTCAAAAATCTCGTCTGTTAGGGCACTCGTAACTCGAGGTACCACTGTATTTGGGGAGATAGTGCAGGAATGTCCCAGCTTTCTTTCTACGGGGATGCGTGCACTCATCTGTGCAGCTGGTTGAGTGTTTGCATGTGCACCCCTATGTCACGGCCACCCAGGTGGAGGCAGGTTTCTCCTCCAGCACCCCAGGAGGCTCCCGTACTCTCTCCCCATTGTCAGCAGCACCCCCACCCCAAGAGGAAACCATTGACGGTCCTCTTGTCACCATGGTTTTCCCTGTTCTTGACGGTGGTGGAAGAGGAACCCCACGTTGTGTGTGTGTGTGTGTGTCTTTTACTCATCATTGTGTCTGAGATCCAGCTGTGATGTGGGAGGTAGCCCCCTCCCCTGTCCTTTTTCGGGGCCGCATAGTACTCCCCTCGGTGCGGCCACACGCACGGTTCATTGGTTCTGTGGGGGAAGGAGGAGTTTTGTGTGGTGCTCGGACCAGGAACCAGTCCTCCATCGAAAAGCATCCCGAAGCCCCTGGTTATATGGGGCACGGGGCAGGGGGCGGTTGGCAGCGACGCGGCCAGCGGGCACAGACCTCCTGCGGCCCTGGGTCAGCCCGGGGGGTGGGGAGGCCGCCCGCCACGTCCTGGCGCACGGGAGTCAGAGCGGGCGCCCACTTCTCTCCGCCAGGCAAGCCGGCGGAGCGCGACGCCCCCGAGCCGGGCGGGGACAGCTTCGAGAGCTCGGACTCGCTGCTGCGGTCCTGGAGCAGCCAGTCGTCGCTGCTGGAGCAGCGGGTGCCCTCCTTCGAGAGCGGCGAGGACGACGGCGGCCAGGCCCTGGGCCTCGGCAAGCCCACCATGTCCTTCAAGGACTACATCCAGGAGCGCAGCGACCCGGCCGAGCAGGGCAAGCCGGTCATCCCCGCGGCCGTGCTGGCCGGCTTCACGGGTGAGTGTCCGCCCCCTCCCTCCCTCCCGCCCTGCCCGGCTGGGCCGTGTTTGTTTATCCAGGGCGGTGCTGGCCTGAGCACCTGGTCTCTGCACCCCACGTTTGACCCCGGGGGTGGGGGGCGGGGTGATCCTGATCCAGACACCTGGTCGCTGAGCCACGTCTTAGGTGCGTCTCTGAGTTCTGCACCGGCCAGCTGCTCGGTGGTGTGGAGGGAAGGGCAGGGGCGGGGAGGGAGGAGGAAGAGGAGGAGGAGGAGGAGGAGGAGCAGGGCACGGAGGCCGTGGAAGCTTCGGCTGTGACTCACCCACTCCAGGAATTTCCAAGAATGTAAACTGGCTCAGTCCGGGAGGCCGGCCAGCCGCCCTCAAATACCACGGGCCTGTTTACCTCGTCCCGCGCCTCAAAACCCCGCTCTCGTGTGGACGGTTTGGGCCGGAGCTATTCTTGGCAGGAGACAAATACGGAAGAAGCTGTTTTGGGGGGACTAGATTATTTCCAGCATGTTAGCGAAAGTCCCGAGATTTTTTTTATTTTTATTTATTTTTACATGGCTCCGTGTGTCCTTAAAGGAGCCTCTCTCCCCCTGGACTTTGTAGAGAGAGAGCCCTGGGATTTACAAAATACCTGCTTCCCAGCCCTGATGGGTTAAAAGAGGACCCACAGCGCCTTCCTGTCCCCCGAAACGCCGCCACGGCAACGCGGGGAAGGGGGGCACGCAGCAGGGGCGAGGGGGAGGCTGCAGTGCTCAGGCCTGGGGGTCGGATGGAATAATACGGGGGTCGGGCCTGGGGCCGGTGGTTGCCCTGTCCCTGGGGTTCGCCAGGCGTGTTGTCGGGAGTCGCTGGGCCGGCCCCGCGTGGGCGGGCAGGCACCCCTTTACCGATGGGGAAACGCGCCCCGTGACAGAGCTACCCAGGCAGCCGGTTCCACGGGTTCCCGCACGCCTGTCCTCGGTGCCCGCCGCCACGCCCGGCTGCCGAGGGCCTTGGCATCTGGGGGAAACAGCAGCTCTGGGCCGGGCCGGGGAGCGGGCTGGGCCCCTGGCCTCTGAGCGCCTCTCGGGCCTCATGTTCAGACGGTGCGGCCCGCTGCCTGTCCATGGGCGGGCGGTGGTTCTCGGTACAGTGGTACCTCGAGATACGAGCTTAATTCCTTCCGTCACCTTGAGGCCAGGGAAACTGTGAGACGCTCGAGTCGCGGTTAAACGTGGGTCGTGTGCAGCCGGCCGATCCGAGCGATGACTCTTATCTCAAATGTTACTCGTATTTCAAAGCAAAGATCGCTCGCTCGACGGCTCGTATCTCAAAAATCTCGTCTGTTAGGGCACTCGTATCTCGAGGTACCACTGTACTTGGCAGAGTGGGGGGGCGGCCACCCACGGAGGCGGTGAGGCTGGGGAGGCCACTCCCAGGCTCCAGGGGCTCTTGGGGAAACTGAGTCTGGGTTGAAGCCATGGAGCCAGTCGTCACGTGGCCAGAAAGCCGCAGCCCGGGATTCCACAGGCACCACCATGTGGTCCCGTCAGTCCGCTCAGCGTCCATGGAAACGTGCACTGAACGCGACTCCGGGGGGAGGAGGCACAGGGGTTGGCATTTTGATGCCAAACGTCAGTGGCCCCGATTTTTTCCCCCCAAGAGACCGAACCCCGGGGCCAGTGACCTCCTTTCCGGGAGGAGGGATTCTGGCTGGGGCCCAGCCTCACCCCGCAAGCTAGCGCTCAGGACCGTCCCTGCCACCTAGGGGGGCACCTTCCCGGGGGCACGCAGGATCCGGCTCACGCTCCCTAGCCTGTCCGTGTCCCGGGGGCGGCCGGAGCCTGTGCTGTGTTTTTAAATCTGTGAAGACCCATCGCTGGCCTGGCCCGGGCGGCTCAGGGGTTGAACATGGAGCCAGGAATCAAGCGGTCCCCAGTGTCACTCCCGGTCAGGGCACAGCCCCGGGTCTGGGGCTCCATCCCCAGGAGGGGGGTCGTGGAGGAAACAGCCGCTCTGTGTTTCTCTCGCAAGTCGGTGTTTCCGCCTCGGTTTCCCTCTAAAAACCAATAAAAACCAGCGGCTGCCCTCTCCGCAGGGAGCGGACCCATCCAGCTGTGGCAGTTTCTGCTGGAGCTGCTGTCGGACAAATCCTGCCAGTCGTTCATCAGCTGGACCGGCGACGGCTGGGAGTTCAAGCTCGCCGACCCCGATGAGGTAGGGCCAGAGCCTGGGCGGGATCCGTCTGGGGCTCCCCACCCTGCTCTCACCCCTTGGAGTTCACCAACGCGGTTCTCTGGGCACGAGAAAGGGTCCCGGGACGAAGGCGAGCTCCCCTGGTGGGCCCGACCCCTGAGAGTGTCCTGGCTCTGCTGACTGTCTTGCTTCATCATGGAAGACAGAGGCACGAGGGGTAAACTGAGGCTCTCTCCTGGCCTGGGCAAATCAGTGCTTGGGGACAGTGGCTGGTTCCTGTTGGGGGGGAGAGAGCCTGGTACCCCCCACCTGTGCGCCCTAGCTGGCTCCTGTGCCCCTCAGCTGAGCTGGGCAGAGCCACCCCCGTCATGTCAGGAGGAGAGAGACTGAGGACCGTCCAGCCCCTGCCCCTCGAGGGGGGACAGCATGAGGGAAGCCTGGCTGAGTCTCTCTGTCACCTCCCCACCCCCTGGGAAGCAGCAGCATTGAGATCACGGATGTCCCCAGCTCAGAATCCCGCCAGCAGATGAATAAGAACCTAAGAACGGGGCGGGGGGCGGGTAGGGGTGTGAACACAAATTGCCTGCCCCTGGCCTCGGGACCCCCAATGCGGAACCCTTGGTTTCTGGAGATTTGGCTGCGTGAGAGGCTGTATGCCAGGCGGCCCTGGGGGTGGGGGGGCACCACCCTCCCCTCCGCCCCTCCCCTCGTCCTCAGAGAGCGAGCCGAGGGGCAGAGCCCGGGTACCCCCCCGTCCGAAGGCAGAGGGGACCTTGGGGGTCCTTTCAGTCCCCGGCGGCGAGCCCGCGTCGTCGGCAGCGTCTCACCGCCGACGGGACGGCACTGAGCCCTCCTCCACCGTGTCCATCCCCCCCTCGCAGGTGGCCCGCCGCTGGGGCAAGCGCAAGAACAAGCCCAAGATGAACTACGAGAAGCTGAGCCGCGGCCTGCGCTACTACTACGACAAGAACATCATCCACAAGACGTCGGGGAAGCGCTACGTGTACCGCTTCGTGTGCGACCTGCAGAACCTGCTGGGCTTCACGCCCGAGGAGCTGCACGCCATCCTGGGCGTCCAGCCGGACACGGAGGACTGAGGCCCGGCGCCGCCCGCCCGCGGGGCCATCCGACCCGCCGCCCGGCCCGGCCCGGCCCGGCTGGCCGCTCCCGTGCTCCCGGGACGTCACCGGCACCACCACCGCCGAGACACAGCGGCCTTTCCCACCCCGAACCACAGCGCGCCGCCCCAAGCCTGCAAGGTGGTTCGCGTTATGTAGGCCGCGGCCGCATGGAAGGGGCCGAGGGGGCGCCCCGACGAGAGGCCGTGGACGTTCTCGGAGGAGGGAGCAGGCGGACGCGCACGTTTTTTTATGCCTTTTCCTCGGCCGCCTGCCAGCAGGAGCCACGGACGGGAACGGGAAGGCGGTCTCTCCGTCTCAGGGGGCGCGATCGAGCCGTGCCCGGCGCCGGTTTGTACATAGGATTGCCGTCTGCTCGCCGCGCTCCAGCCGCTCTATTTAACAGAAATTGTATATTGTAATTTAAGATAACTCTGTGACTGTGTGAAATACGAATGCCACGCCTATTCCCTTTTTTTTTAAAGAGCACCTACAGCCTTTTTGCGAAACGTGGACCTGCCCGGGCAGGCTGAAGGGGGTTGGTGAAATGTGTATTATTTGCGTTTAGCTGTGCCTGCAGGCGAAGGTCTCAGAGGGCTCATCCCCGGTGTGTGTGTGTGTGTGTGTGTGTGTGTGTGTGTGTGTTTGCTTTGCCTGGGCTGTTATCCGGCAAGCACTTGGTTCGTGGGGGAATTTTTTTTTTATAAGAAACTTTATGATCTAGGGGGGGCACCTCTGGCGTCTCTCCTTTGGATCGTCACGTCCAACCGGGGGAACAGTGCTTTTCCTGACGGGTGGCCTCTGTTCCCGGGGCCCTGAAACCAGCTGATGCTTCTCCTGCAGCTCCCGCTCCTGGACCAGCCGCCCCGCCCGCCTGCCTGCCCATGCCCCACCCCTCCCTCCCAAACCCCACGTGACTCTGATGAAAATAAGAAGACTATTTTTGGAAATATGCAACTCCTTTTCTGAGATCAGGAGGAATTTATGTAGCAGCTATTTTTACTGTAAGAGTATCTCACTGGAAAAAAAAAAATAATGTCATTTGTAACAAGAAAGCTTTATTTTTTATCTCGGCTCCCTGCCCACGTGCAGACGGCGGCGGCGGCGGGAGCTGACGGTGGGGGAGGGGAGCCTTCCGGAAACGTCGGAGGGGAACGGAGCGGAGCGTGGGGGTCCCCTCCTTGTTGGCCTCGAGTCTGGGGCTGTCAGCGGCCACGGCTTTGTTTCATTCTTCTGTTCTGGGTGCTGAACGCCCAGAGGCCCGGGGCCTGCGCAGGGCGGGGAGAGAGCAGGGGACTGTCACGCGAAGAAGAAGAAGACGGCGACGTTTGATGGCGATGGCGACGTTTCAGCCCGTTCTCAGGAGCACCTGGGGGGGCGCCCGGCCTTCGTACATGGCCCGGCCCGGCGGGGCGCAGAGTCGGACAGGCGTCCCCGGCCGTGTGCGAGGACACCCGGGCCCGTCCCTGCGATGAGACCGGGCGCTCGACCAGAAGGGCACGCCGGGCAGGGCAGAGGCCACCTCCAGACCCGCACGAGACCGCGCCAGCATCCTCAGACGCAGGATGCTGCTCCGGCAGGCGGACCTGTCTACCGCCCGGACGTCTGTCCATCACGTCGACAGACACATGGCCGGGACACGCGGCTGCCAAAGCCAGGGGGAGCCGTCAGCTCCTTTCACAGGGGTCGGGGTACAGGCCATCTGCACCGGACCGTGTTTGTGGTGGTGGTTATCGGCCACGCGGGCCGTGTCCTGCGGCCCAGCCTGAGACGGAGGGGGACGGAAGTCCCTCAGAGGCCTCTGGCGCGGGGATGAGCAGAAGTGCAGAGGTTTTGTAATCTGGCCGTTTTCTTCCTCCAATAAAGTATTTTGTTTATATAAACTCCTCCGCCTCAGAGTCTCCTTCTCCGGCCCCACCCCGATGGGGGTTGGGGGGTGGTTACAGGGAGGGGACTGCACCCAGCCCCTGCTCGCTCCGCAGCAGCCCCGCTGCCTGGAGTCACGGCTGCCTTTAAAGCAGTGGTTCTCAACCTTTCTAAGGCCGCGACCCTTGCATACAGCTCCTCATGGGGTGGTGACCCCCAACCATGAAATGTTGCTCCTGTGATGCATCGTGATGTCAATATCTGCGTTTTCCGATGGTCTTAGGCGACCCCTGTGAAAGGGTCGTTCGAACCCCAAAGGGATCGCGACCCACAGGTGGAGAACCACTGATTTAAGGGGTTTTACACGCAGCCACGGATCCAGTGGTGACCACGCTGGACCTAGCCGGGCGCCCCTCCCTGCAGACATTCCGAAAAGTGTTCCTTAAAGCGGAAAGTTCATTTAAAAAACTCCTCCCGTAGGAAGGTTCCAGTGCCATCTTTGCTGGGGAGGGGGCAGTTTGGGCAGGCGCCCAGGAGGGATTTGGGGATGTTGACATGGAAGAGCAAGAGGCTTTGAGGTTAAGGACTTTGGGGATGGAGGTGGGACTCCTGGCGTGGCCAGCCGGGGTGCCTTCACCAGACAGGAGGGGGATGGTCCCCACACACCTCCTCTCCCAGGCCTCAGGGCTCCTCTCCACTCCAGAAGGAGGGAGGGCTCCCCCAAACCCAGGCACATCCCCTCCGAGGCCGTGGGAGCCAGGTCCCAGGAGCACACATGTCTCCCCCTCCCCCCTCAGGTCTGCATCAGGTGGTCGTTGGGACTCGGTCTGATGAGACTATTTCCACCCAGAAACCAGCACACGCTACCGATGGGGGGAAGGGCTCCCCGGCCCAGGGAGCGGCTCATTAAACATGGGCCAGCACCCCGCTCCCTGGTCACCCGTGTTCACCACATGAGAACTTCACCCGCGTTGACATGAAATAACATGGCATATTAACATGTTAGGGGAAATGACCATTTTTCCGGGAGTGGCTTTTACCTGCTTCCCGACCCCTCTGACGCCTGTCTCCATGGGAGGGGACTGGATTCTGAGCCTGCCGCCTTCCGTCGGGGGGGACACGTTTTGGAGGAAGAATCTCGGGGCTCGCGCAGATCCGGAACGGGAAGAGGGAGGGAGGGTGAGTGGAAATGTTCGGATCACGGCGGGTACTGTTTGCTCTGGCATCAACGCCGGGCAGTTGCCGAATGGCAGCGGGAAGTGAAACCGTGCCAATCCGCCTCCCCGCGGTGGTGAGGAGCCCGCAGGCCGGCCTGGCGCTCCGCGTGGGTTCTGACCGCCGTGTGGTTTCGACACGCCACGCCTCAGCCACATGGACACTGTGGCTTCAACGCGTTGGCCCGTGTCCGCGCACGGCGCCAGGCCATCCCACGCGTGACGATCGCCGCCCGTTTCATCAGCGGCGCCCGGTGAAGCGACCAAGCTCTAAGCGGCAGCCAGCAGTTTGGGGAAATTCAGGTTTTTCCCTGAAAGCTCCACTGTTATCCTCGGCCACAAACACCAACGTCCCTTTGAAGGGACAGGCCCATCTCACTGACTTTGGAGGAAATGCTTTGTCCAACACCCGCGTCTGAATAGATCGACTTGGTCAAGTTGTTCTTTCCATAAATAAAGTGAATAAAGTGGCTAGCGTAGCTTACAACTCAAGTTCTTTTTTTTTTTAATATATTTTATTGATTTTTTTTTTTTTAACAGAGAGGAAGGGAGAGGAATAGAGAGTTAGAAACATGGATGAGAGAAACATCGATCAGCTGCATCCTGCACGCCCCCCCACTGGGGATGTGCCCACAACCAAGGTACATGCCCTTGACAGGACCCTTGAGTCTGCAGGCCGATGCTCTATGCACTGAGCCAAACCAGTCAGGGCTCAAGTTCTTTTTTTTTTTGGAAGATAGCATAAATATTTACTTTATATATTAAAGTTAAAATATTAAAACATTTTTTTTGAATTTTTCCCCCATACCAGTTGACATACAATAATTATACATGTTAGTGTCAAGGGTCGCCCAGTGGTTAGACACTCATGTACCTTACAAAGTGACCCCCCCAATAAGTCTTGTAACCATCTATACTAATAAAAGGGGGACGTGCTCACTAGACTGGGTCAACCGGACATCTCCCGGTCATCCGGTCCTCCTTCCAGACAAAGCCACGGTGGTGGGGGCCAAGGCAAAGGTGGTTAGGAGTGACCAAGCAGGCAGGCAGGTGAGCGGTTAGGAGCCAGCGATTCCGGATTGCAAGAGGAACGTCCCAGATTGGAGAGGGTGCAGGCCTGGCAGAGGGACCCCCTCCACCTCCCAGACCATGCATGAATGTTGTGCACCGGGCCTCTAGTTTCTCATTATAATATTATTAACTATATTCTCTGGCAGCATATGTGCCCTTTTCATTTGATTACCCAGAAACTAAAAAGACGTGCATTCACTTATTCTTAAAATTGATTTTTACGGCCAAGACCGGTTTGGCTCAGTGGATAGAGCGTCGGCTTTCGGACGGAAGGGTCCCAGGTTCGATTCCGGTCGGGGGCATGTACCTGGCTTGCGGGCACATCTCCAGTGTGGGGCGTGCAGGAGGCGGCTGATCGATGTCTCTCTCTCAACGATGTTTCTGACTTTCTATCTCCTTTCCTCTCTGTAAAAAAATCAATAAAATATTTTTTTAAAAATTGATTTTTACGGCTCCATGGAGGGCATTTTTAAGGAGACAGGTACTTTCCCTGCAAGTTCAAGGTGGTGAGGACCGCAGTGACCCACGCAAGGTGAGTGCCAAGATCTGGGCGCTTTTTCCCCCTCAAATGTCAACCCAGTAAGAGAGCCACAGGTGGTCCTATTACTACAGAAACCATTCTGAGCTTGGGGGTCTCCCCCACCCCCCCGAAAGGCTGTGGGAGGCCCCGTGACTCGGAGACCTCGCTTGGAGGAAGGTTCCAGAAGCAGAGAGGACGGGAGGACCGTTTTCTGAGCTCCCCCAGTGTCTATGCTTCAGGTCACGAAACGTGTTTTAAATTGGCAGCCGAAAGCAGCGTCTGGGTCTGTGGGTGAAGTGCATTCATGGGGCAGGGGTGGGGGGGTGGGGGGAGCTGGATTCCCTCAAGGTCCCCTCCACCCTTCCCTCTGTCCTTTTCTATCTTCACTCCGATCCAACACGTCTTATACTTCGAATAACGTGTGTCTTTTACCACCACCATTTTTTAATTCGTTTTTCTTCACGCGCTCAAAGCTAAGGATGAGGTGAGGTGCTCGTGGTCTGTCCCCCATTTTTCCACACGGTGGGGAGGAAGCAGACCTAAACTGCTGCCGAAGCCGGTGTGGCTCAGTGGATAGAGCGTCGGCCTGCGGACTGAAAGGTCCTAGGTTCGATTCCAGTCAAGGGCATGTACCTTGCTTGCGGGCACATCTCTAGTAGGGGGTGTGCAGGAGGCGGCTGATTGATGTCTCTCTCTCATCGATGTTTCTGGCTTTCTATTCCTTTCCCTTCCTCTCTGTGAAAAATCAATAAGATATATTAAAAAAAAAAAAAACTTAAACTGCCTTTAGCTCTCCCCACGCTGTCCCCCTTCCACACACCCCACCCCCATGTCCTGGTTCCCTCATCCAGGCCTGAGATGGTGTGAATGGCCCAGGGTGGACCTCCCAGCAGGCCTGATGGGGCTGCTGCTTGGGTGTCTGAGGTGCAGACAGTGGGCAGAGCCGGTGGAGGTGGAAGTGGGGGGCAGTAGGGTGAGAGGCAGCCTGTTCCACCTGCTTAGGGAACATCAGGCAGGGGGCAGGGGGTAGGGGGTAGGGGTTAGAGGGCAGGGGGCAGGAGGCAGACTCGGGGTCATCTCGGTCATGCGCTGATGTGTGACCTCAGCAGGTGACTGACCCTCTGTGCCTCGGTTTCCCCTCCCTAGAGCAGGGTCGCTGGATAGCGGTGGATGCTGAGCCCGTGGTGTCAGATGGGGAGGTCAGTGGCCTGAGGGCTCCGTGGAAGTCGGGAGCCAGGCAGTCCTGTGGTGGGGGGGGCTGCCGAGAAAATAGGGGTCCTTTTCCATGAGAAGGAACGTGGGCTCCACCGCGACTCAGCCCCAGGCCTCTGTTCCCTGAGGCTCTCTGGCCACCATCACCCCGCACGCCGGCTCCCCACGCTGCCAGGTCCTCCTCGCCCAGCCCGGGGTTTGCCTCGTAAACTACCCACGCGCCTCCCCCCAAAGCACACGCCGTCCTCCTCCTCGGGCCGCAGCTGGCGGCAGCCGGTTCAGCCTGTGCAGAGGCTGCAGAATCCCGTCATCGGGGCCAGATGCTAATCTGTCTTTCCTGGAAGACACAGCACGCGGGCGCGCCTGGCCCAGGGGGATCCCCCCGGGGAACTTACGGCCCTCCTGGCGGGGCGGGCGGGCCGCGCACGGGATGCCGCTGGCACTTGGGTAAGGACCATGTTTGGTCAGAGCCGAGGTGACACCACCACCGGACGGGGCTGACCCGGCCTCGGCCCACGTGCTCTGGGCACCAGCCCCGCCTCGGCTCCCCGAGTCCCGCTCAGATGGCAGGACAGCCCCCGATGGCCACCTCAGCCCCCGCCAGCTGTGGCTGCGTCTGCGGCTCCGTGCTCCGAGGCGTGTGTGAACCACCCTCAGCACGCCGCACATGTGTGTGCGTGTGTGTGCCTGGCACGCAGCCGGGGACGCTGCTCCGTGGAGCCCCTGGCTGCTCTGGCTGGGGACCAGGACGGGGCAGGGAGGGGGTGACAAGAACAGAAAATGGAACGTCCAGCAGAAATGTGCATCAGGAGACCAAGGAATGCCAGGCCTGTTTGTGGAAGACGGGTTCCATGTATTTCTGCTCCATGGCAACCATGGACGTTGCTCATTCATTTGGGTGTGGGGATGGGGGGGGGAGTAGGATGAAACTCCTCACCCTAGATCTCGCTACTACAATTATTAAAATGAGATTAAAGCCAAAATCAGTGTGGCTCAGTGGATAGAGCGTCGGCCTGCAGACTGAAAGGTCCCGGGTTCGATTCCGGTCAAGGACATGTATCCTGGTGGCAGGCACATCCCCAGGAGGGGGCGTGCAGGAGGCAGCTGATCGATGTCTCTCTCTCATCGATGTTTCTAGCTCTCTATCCCCCTCCCTTCCTCTCTGTAAAAAATCAATAAACTCTATTTAAATAAATAAATAAAATGGAATTAAAGACAAAAAAAGAAGATCGAATGTCAACTGTGGTCCATCTCCATGGATGGGGACCAGCTCCACCAAATCGCATTCATCAAAACGCAAAGGCGTGATCACTAACGGTGAAATACAGTGAAATACGGTGAAATACAGTGCCATGTGCAAAGCTCCCTTCCGTCGATCATCTCCCTGTGGTCCTGGGCGGTTGGTTTTATTGCGCCCATTTTACAGAGGGGACCTTCGCCACTGAGGTGACGTACTGAGCCACTGGGCGTTAAGGCAGCAGCTATGAATTCTGGAAGAACACAGTTAGTTCACGTCCCAGCAATAATAATTTAAAATCAGCAAAAGCAGCTGAGACCGGTTTGGCTCAGTGGAGAGAGCATCGGCCTGCGGACTGGAAGGTTCCGAGTTCGATTCTGTTCGGGGGCATGGACCTTGGTTGCGGGCACATCTCCAGTGTGGGGCGTGCAGGAGGCGGCTGATGGATGTCTCTCTCTCATCGATGTTTCTGACTTTCTGTGTCCCTCTCCCTTCCTCTCTGTGAAAAATCAATAAAATATATTTTTTTTTAAATCAGCAAAAGCGGACGCTGGGGACACCAGTCATCCCAGGGAGTGCGGCTCAACTAAAAAGGAACATTGCAAACTCAAGAGCCACTCCTAACGTTTTCAAAGTGAAACAGGATTGATCAGGCGGAGAGAGAAGATACACAGAAACATGAAAATGTGCCACTCCCACCACATACGTACAATAAGCAGAGCAAAGAGAAAACAGTCATGAGCACGGTCAGTCTTAATTCAGATGTCTCCGCACCAGTGTACATGCCAATGGCCTACACACACAGCTTGAAAGACAGAGGCCGGGTGAGTGGATGATTGAAAAACAAGGCCCAGCTGTGCTGTTTTGCCTTTAAGAAACCACTTCAACTGGAAGGCGCGGTGAGGTGAGAGTTTGAACCTTCTCGCTCCCTCTCCAGTCTCCACGCAGCTCGAGGGTGGCTGCAGCCCACCCCTCAGCCAGGACCCGAGGCCACCAGGAAGCCAGCATCACCCGGCCTCTTTCCCTCGCACCTCATTACAGTCCGCGCACTCACAACCCCTGGTTTTCTCTGCAGATGCTCTTCTCGCCAGGAGCCTCATCCCAGTGTGGGGAAACTCTGCCGGTCCCATCCCGCGTGGGGTCCGACGGCCATCCCTCTCCCTTTCCATTTCCCCCGCGAGTCTCCCTCTACAGCAGCGGTTCTCAACCTTCCTAAGGCCGCGGCCCTTTCATACCGTCCCTCATGTTATGGTGACCCCCACCCATCAAACTATTTCCCTTGCTACTTCATCACTGTAATTTTGCTACTGCTAATGAATCGTCATGTCAACATCTGTGTTTTCTGATGGTCTTAGGCGAACCCCTGTCAAAGGATCATTCGACCCCCCAAATGGGTCGCGACCCACAGGTTGAGAACCACTGCTCTACAGCCCCGTGGGCATGCAGGAAAGCTCTTTGGTACATAAATCCCAAGGTTTACCCGCCCCTGTATTCTTTATTCTTAGGCAATGAGCAACCACTTCTCTGGAAGAAAGAAACAAAAAGGACGTCGGGGCTGAATAAACCAAGGACATTCGGGTTGAAGACATAAATCTCTTTGGTGTCTCATTCCCCGCAGCAATTCTGCTTCTTCCTGGACGCTGGGATCTGGCAGGGAGCTGGGTTTAAGAGATGAATGAGTAAACAGGGCTGTTAGGAGTAATTAGTATCCAATTAGGTCAAAGGTTTCGTGTGTGTGGGGGTGAGTGAAGGCCTCTTTTTTTCCCCAACCTCTGGGAAGAGCGAAGTAGGCCCGGCCTCTGTTTAGCAAGCCAGGTCCGTGCTGAGGGCCCGGGCGTTTTATAAACTGTTAGGACCTGCCTGCCCATCCAGAGTTGGCTCCGTTTTTGGTTACTGCCCCTTCCTTGCTGCTGATGAAAGGGGCGAGATGGGCACCCCGGGACCTTGGTCCCTCCTCTCTGTGTGTTCATCTCCCGGGAGCTCCCAGCTCCGCAGCATCACCCAGCAGCTGCACCCTGACTCAGCGGGAAGGGCGTGACCTTCCCTGCCCTCTGCGGGGAAAGGTCACGACCCTGGTCTTTTCATCACACACCTGCTTCCAATGAGAAACCTGGAGTAAGGACCGCCCTCCTGACTAGAGTGTGTCCTGATTGGTTTTTCCCAACTCTGTACAGTGGTACCTCGAGATACGAGTGCCCTAACATACGAGATTTTTGAGATACGAGCCGTCGAGCGAGTTTTGCTTTGAAATACGAGCAACATTTGAGATAGGAGTCATCGCGCGGATCGGCCGGCTGCACACGACCCACCCGTTTACCGCGACTCGATCGTCTTATAGTTTCCCACGCCTCAAGGATACGGAATGAATTAAACTCGTATCTCGAGGTACCACTGTATTATGACCGTCTTCCCATAAGCAGGAAAGGCAAAAGAACGCACTGAACGTGGGTACACCCACGGCTCAGAGCCACCAATGGTTAAGATTTTGCTGAACCATAACCAATGGACATAAGACACTGGGGGGTTAGGGTATGCATGGGAGTGGGGGTAGGGGGGGCAATGGGTAGATATGTATACATGTAATACATTAATAAAAAAATTTAAAAAATTAAAAATAAATAAATAGATTTGCACTGTTAATATTTCTGTATGTGTCTCCTAAGAATAAGGACGTTCTTTTATACAACCGAAGGAATATTAGGAAAAGGAACTTATTTCTTTGACACTATCAAAGTAATGACAGCCACAGTGCTCATAATGTCTCCTTGTTATCTACGCAGAGTCTATAGGATCTGTAGTAATGCTTCAGTTTGGTTCCTGATGTGGTCATTGGTGTCTTCTGTTTTTCTGAATAGGTCTAATAAGGGATTTATCAATTTCATTTAAAATTTTTTTCCCATGAACCAGCAGCTATGGATTTCATTCATGTTATTGTTTGTTTGTTTGTTTTCATTCCATTGATTTCTACCTTTATGTTTATGACTTCCTTCTTATTTTTTTGGTCCCTCTGCCCCTCCACCCACCCACTCTTCCCGCACCCCCAGCATTTTAAGTTGGAAGTGTGGATCATTTTTTTTAAGCTATACCCAACTGATGTTGCCAGATTGTGTTTTTATTCTTAATTAGTCAAAAGTATTCTTAACCCCCTTATGACTTCTTCTTCGACACACATGTGATTTAGAAGCATGTTGTTTAATTTTTAAATATTTGGAGATTTTTTTTTTTCAGATCTTCTTCTGCTGTTTTCCTATTAAATTCTGCTGCTGGGCAACACATAAACTTTGTACGATTCCAGACTTTTTATATTTGTCCAGGCTTATTCTATGACTAGGCACCTGGCCGATCTTGGTGTATGTTCCTCGTGCACTTAAAAGAAATGGCTATTCCGCTGGTGTTGGGTAGATATTTTTGCATCCATTTGGCCAAGCTGATGAATAGCATTATCCTTACTGAGTTTCTGTTGGCTTGTTTTATAAATGAAGAGAGAAGTGCTAAAATTTTCAACTGAAATTGTTAGTTTGCCTCGTCTTTCAGGTCTGCAGGTTTTGCTTCATGTACTGTGAATGTACACATTTAGGATTGATATATTTCTGGTGAATCAGCCTCTGCCATCATAACATCTCTATCTCTGTGGATAATTCCTCTTCGTAGGTCTGTTTTCTCTCATGTTAATAAAGCCGCTCTGACATTATTTTGCTTAGAGTGTGCGCGGGGTGTCTCTTCCATCTTTTACATGTCTTCGTCGTCACCTGTAAAGTAGGTTTTTTAGTAGATCACACATGCTTTTGTCTGTCTTTTTTATTTTAGAAGCTCTGTCTTTTCATTGGAGTGCAGACTATGACACAGGTTAACATGCTTCATATGGGTGAACTTAAACCTATCACATTTCTACGTTTTTCTATTTGCCTCCAACCCTTCCTTCTTTCATTTTTCCTCTTTTCCTGCTTTCCTCTAGATGAAATATATACGTATATATTTTTTTACTTTTCTACTTATCGACACTATTGGCTGATGATAAGCTATCCTTCTTGTTTCCTTATTTTGAACGTGACTGAGGTTTCTAATATTCAACATTGACTTACCACAGGCCATATTATGCCCCTTCATGTATAATGGACGATTCTTGGAACATAACATTTCTCTTTCCTCCCTGTTGTTGGTGCTGTTTTGTTATTGTCACATTTTATTTCTCATATAATTTTGAGCCCACAATACATGTTTACATTTGGCCTTAATATTCATTTACCTTCCAAAGGACTTCTTTAATGAGGCAGTGAGTTTCTATTTACCATCTATTTGCCAATTTTTGGCACTCTCCATTTCTCTGTGTACATCCATCCGAGCTTTCATGTGCTCACAGGTCTCACCTTCCTGTGATTTAAAGAACTTGGCTGCTATTTATTGGCGAGCAGATCTCCTGCAAGTGAATTCTTGCAGCTTGTGTTTGTCTGAAAAGACTTGATTTCCATGTTTCAAAGGATTCATTTCCCTGAATAGAAGTATAGGATGACAAGATTTGCTTGCTATCTATCTATCTATCTATCTATCATCTATCAATCTATCTATTATCAATCTATTTCCCTTTAATATTTTGTTGCTTAGGGTCTGCATCATTTCTGATGAAAATCTCACAGTCATTCTTACCTTTGTTCATTTCTACATATGTTTATTTTCTATCTCTGCTTTGAAGAATTTAAAAATACTGCCAACTATGAACAAGGGTTTCAATTTCTCCACATTCTTGCCAAAATTTATCATCTTCTATCTTTTTTTACAAAAAATAAATAAATGTTAGCCTTTCCCGTGGGTGTGAAGTGTATTGAATTGTAGTTTTGATTGACATTTCTTGACTAACTAATGGTGCTAAGCATCTTTTCCCATGCTTATGACCAAACTTTTAACAATTAGGTTATGTCAAACTATCCCAAAGCCTGGGAAAAGAGGGAAGGCTACACAATCTGTGTCATAAGGCTTTATCGACCCTAATTTCAGCACCGAACAATGATAATACAAAATTAAGAAACCTACACCTACGCCTCACTTAGGTCTAATTTTAAAATCCTAAGTAAAGCGGCTGCAAAATAAATAGCATCTCAAAAGCGCTTTCTAGCCATGATCCAGGAAAACCACCCTTACCTTGAAATTGCAAAAGGGTTCAATATTGGCAAATCTGACATCATACTACTTTATGCCAGCAGCCCCCACTTTTAATTAACAGTTTAAAGGGCATTCAATAACACCTGAAATGTAGTCCCAAAATAAAAATAATCCTTCGGGAAAGCTAGGACTGGAGGGCATTCCTTTCACATAATAATTTCATAAACAAGTGGTCAACAGCTTACTTAACAGGCAAACACTGCAGGCCTTCCCGTTCAAACACGGAGGGGACATCGGCGGCAGAGCAGGTGTGTTTGCTGTCAGTATTACTACTTCCCGTTGCGTAAGAAGAGGTGACTCATGTAACAGGACCTGAAAGAGAAATACAATCTATACCCCATTGGGATGGAGGGGACGAAAATGGATCATATACCAACAATATGATTAGATAACAGAAGCACTTACGGGAAACCACTCTGAATACTCAGGATTTACAAGAAAGCTTAGCAACATGGCCAGGTTTTAAAAAAAAAAAAAACACTAAATGAGCAACCGTCGATAGCCTTTTCATAAACCAATAGGAAGCAACAGAAAACATACTCTCCTCGGCAGAAAAGATTAAATTTTTATTAGCAACATGAAGTAAACCACAAAACCTGACCGAGAAACACACAAGCATAAGGACAAACAGCGCACGATGGCACGTTATCCAGTCATTAAAAACCCGCAATGACGTGTGAAAATCATTCTGGAAAAAGCAACCCGGAATAAACAAAAAAGCAGAACCCACAGACTATATCCACATGATTCTTTTTTTTTTATATAGAACAACAATTATCTATCAGCCCCCCAAAACAGAAATGACTGCAGGGAAACCAAAGAGGTTTTAACACTTATTATTTTTGTGAGATGGATTATCAGACCGTTTTCCATTTCTCTCTACTCTGATGCTGTATTTCTACAGCAAGCAATGATTCCTTTTGAGGTCAGAAAAAAAAAGAAATTAACTTGCTGAATCATTTGAATGTAAATCCAAGCAACGGAAAAGTAATCAACGTATTGGCTACGTATTCTTTTCAAGGTTCAAGTTCATGGGTCTCTGAATCACCGTGGGCATGAGAGTGTTGCTAAAACAGGGGGTGAGACCCAAGAGCCAGGAGTCTGGGCCAGTGTTCAAGCGGACGAGCGTGGAAATACTCCTCTGGCTCTCCGGAGCTGGCCGGTCTGCCTAGAAACTAATGAAAGAATATGACGATGACATCATTGCAGGTGTTCTTTCAAGGCAGAGCATACGTTTCTAAAGCTTCGGCCGCCAAAGCTGGAAGGGAGACAAGATTTTTTAAAAGCCTCAGCTATTCCCTTTGTCGATGCTCGCCATCTTTATCTTCAAATGAAAGTATTTATAGTTCTTCTTTCTGCCCCGTAGGCGCTGGCTCTTGCTGAGAAATGTCTCATGAACTTCAGAAGAGGAGACAAGCCTCATAAGAGGATAGTACACCATGTTCTATTTTTTTTTAAGACTATAAATATTTTAATGTCTAGAAGAGAGACCACCTAGCGTGAAAACTTCAGATCTTCCTTGGTCTTGTAAAAAGGGAACTATAAAGTTTATTATGGTCTCCAAGCTCGAGCGGTGGATGCCAGATTGGCCTAAAACGTTTGAAAATAGCCTGAATAGTTGTAAAGGATGGACATACTAGAAAAGAGGCATGTCAAGTTCAATAACTGAAAAACCATACATGCTGCCAAGAGAAGAGATGAAACGCATAACCTTGCCTGGATTCTTTCACTGAATTTAACGGGTCACGCAAAACTCCAAACAGGACCTAATCCTTGCTGATAATCCAATACATATTTATGAAGCACCTACTGGTCACATAGGATTGTGGCGGGCACTGTAAGAGAGAGTTGACAAAATATCTCAAGGAATGTAGGGAGTAAAAGGGGGAAGAGAGAAGGACCAAAATAAAGAGCACGCCTGCGAATTAACACGTAAAACCAAATAACTTAATTTTAAACATGGGCAAAATACTCGAGGAGACATTTCACCCAAGGAGGTTCACGAAGGCCAGGAAGCATCTGAAAAGCTGCTCGGTGGCTTTTGTCGTCAGAGAAGTGAAAATTAAGACGACGGCGAGATGCCATTTCACACCCACCGCAGCAGCTACAATAAAAAGCCACTGACGATACCAAATGCTGGCAAGATGTGGAGCGACTGGGACCATTCCGGGGGCGTCGCTCCATCGGAGGGAGTGAAATGGCATCACCGCGTTAGAGACCTGTCTGGCATCTCTCCCACGTTAAACGTGTGTCTCCTCCATGACTCAGCGGTCCCAGTTCCAGGCATTGCCCAACCGAAGCGAAACATGTCTACAGAAAGACATACGCAGGAATTTTTACAGCCGAAATGTACACCATCGCCAGAAAAATACATGCCCTCAGCTACAGGATGGACGCTCCGATTGTGGTATATCCGTCAATGGAATGCTATTCAGCCATAAAAAGGGGGAGGGTGCTGAGAGGCTCAACAGCATGGACTAATGATCACACTGAGTGACAGAAGTCACACACACACAAAGAAGAATCTGTGGATGTGAAACTCTATGACAGACCACGCTCATCTATGGTGAGAGCTGCCTCTTGGAGATCTGTTGCCTCCCAGGGTGTGAGGGTGGGCGGATAAGTCACTGGAAAGGGGCAGGAGGGAATGTTCTGGGCGGTGGCTATGCCCTAGATCTTGACGGAGGTGATGATGACACAGGTGCACAATTGTTCTGACTTCCCGGACGAAACACTGCAGAGCTGTGCATTTTATTGCATCGAATTCATTTGCATGTAATTCATGTTTTCAATGTTCAGAGAAGAAAGAATAGAAAGGGTAGCTAACGGACATTTGTATGCCGGCATCACAGCGATTTACAAAAAGCCTCATACATGTTGTCTCAGCTCAAGCTGCTATGACAAGGTATCTGAGTGGCTTAAACAACAGACGTTTGTTTCTCTGTAGGCTGCGAGCCAAGACCGAGGTGCCGGCAGATTCTGTTGTCGGTGGGGGTTTGCTTCCGGATCACGGATGGCCGTCTTCCTGCTGTGTTCTCAGATGGAGGAGAAAGGAAGATCTGCCACCTCCTTCTTTTCTTAAAAGGACACTAACCCCCATCATGGGGCCCCATCCTCATGACCTCATCTAACCCTAATCGCCTCACAAAGGCTTCACCTCCAGGTACCATTGGGGGTCAGGGCTTCCACATATGAATTTTGGGGAGACACTAACATTCAGTCCATCGTATTTGTCCATATCAACTTAGAACACCACAGCACCAAAGAGTGATCACTCTGTCCTAGGAGACGTTCAGAAGCAAGCACCGGACCATGAAGCCACAGTCAGGCCAGATGCTGGGTGGAAGCTGGAACCACCTCTGGGGGCCACCCCCGCAGGAGCTGAGACTCCAACCGGGGCTTGGGCAGAGTTAAAATTCACCACCCGTCATGAACCTTGCAAACAATCAAAGGAGGGGAATTTAACATCCAAACGCATAATTACTGGGCAAGAGAGACTATGAGCAACACCAGAGGAAGCCACAGAGAACCTTTAAACTGACAGACATCTCACCACCTTGAGGAATAAAACCCCATTAACTCTGATATTGACCCATCAGAGATACACCACCACTCCTTGGCTGCTGGCCCCATCCACAAAGCAGGATGTGGCCATTGGCTATGTGGTCTGAGAGGAGAACGTGGAAAACTCTACCAAAATACAGTGGTACCTCCAGATACGAGTGCCCTAACACACGAAATTTTTGAGATACGAGCCCTCGAGCGAGCGATTTTTGCTTTGAAATATGAGCAACAGTTGAGATAGGAGTCATCGCGCGGATCGGCCGGCTGCACACGACCCACCAGTTTACCGCGACTCGAGCGTCTCCTAGTTTCCCACGCCTCAAGGTGATGGAACGAATTAAACTCGTATCTCGAGGTACCACTGTATATTCCATTGATTTTTTACAGAGAGGAAGGGAGAGAGATAGAGAGCCAGAAACATCGATCAGCTGCCTCTGCACACCCCCTTCTGGGGAATGAGCCCTTGGGGTGCAGCCCTGGGCCCCCCACTTCCCTCTCCCACCAAGTCCTGCTGGTTTCTGGGGACCAGCTGGCTCCCAGACGGTGGCATCCAGAACAACATGAATCCCACATCCAGAGTGGCTTCGGATCAGCCTCTAACGGACCCACTGGCTCCACAGAACACCCGCACCCCCTGGGGTCCCACCTCCCCAGAGAGAGAGTCTGGGGGTCCTTGCGGTGACCACCTTTTACGGTAGGCAAAGAAAACAAAGGTCCTCGCGCTGTCACCGAGCCCAGAAAGTTCCACGCCACAGCCACAGATATATGTTAGTTCGGGACAATTATAGGCATCGGGGTTATCAATCCAAACGCCCCTGCCGGCTGCCATCGGCTTGCCTTCCACCCACGAAATTGGGGGGTGGGGGAGGTACCCCAGAAAGCTCCTGGACCCCCCCTGCCCCCCCGTGGTGCTCGCCTCCAGCGGCTCGTTGCTGACTGCCGCTGTGCTGCGAAGGCCGCGGCCCAGAGCAGGCCCCGTCTTGCCAGCGTGTGTGTTTCAGCCCCCGCTCTGTCCCCCCACCTGCCGGGAGCCCCGAGGAATTGGGCGCGCGCTCGGGGACAGGCCCCCACAAGCACAGGGGAGGCAGCCGCGCCTCTGAGTCACCTCCCCGTGTCCCAGAATAGAAACGGAGGCCGATCCGTTACAACGCGATCCCCGGCCCGAACAAGACCTGCGTGCGAGAAGCTGCCGCGTGGGAGCGCGAGGCGCGGCCGGCCCGGGGCCCGGGACGTCCGGGAAGGGCCGCCGCCTGACGGGGCTTGCCCACGGCCGCTCCCTCCCCGGGCCGTGTCTGCAGGAGGGCGAGCGGAGGCTCGTCAGCAAGGCCTCCACGCCGTCTCCCCCACCCCCCGCCCTCTGCCCCATCCCCTCCCTGTCGTCCCGTGGTTTCCCGTTAAAACTCGTGGGCTGGCACCCTGGGCGGTGTGGCTCAGTGGTTAGAGTGCCAGCCCGCAGACTGAAGAAGGGCCGAAGGTTCGATGCTCAGTCGAGGGTATGGACCCGGGTGGCAGACTTCATCCCTGGCCCCGGTGTGAGAGGCGACGATGTCTCTCTCTCTCTCTCTCTCTCTCTCTCTCTCCCCGCCCCACCTCCCTCCATTCCACTTTCTCTAAAAATCCATAGAGCCGAAACCGGTGTGGCTCAGTGGATAGAGCAGTGGTTCTCAACCTTCCTGAGGCCACAACCCTTGCGTACAGTTCCTTATGGGATGGTGACCCCCAACCATGAAATGTCGCTACTGTGATGCATCGTGATGTCAATATCTGCATTTTCCCATGGTCTTAGGCGACCCCTGTGAAAGGGTCGTTCGACCCCCAAAGGGGTTGCGACCCATAAGTTGAGAACCGCTGGGATAGAGCGTCAGCCTGCGGACTGAAAGGTCCCGGGTTCGATTCCAGTCAAGGGCATGTATCCTGGTTGCGGGTGCATCCCCAGTGGGGATGTGCAGGAGGTGGCTGATGGATGTCTCTCTCTCATTGATGTTTCTAGCTTTCTATCCCTCTCCCTTCCTCTCTGTACAAAATCAATAAAATATTAAAAAATAATAAATAAATAATAAATAATAATAAAAACCAACAGAAACATCCTCGGGTGAGGACTGACGAAGAACAGAAAGAAAACGCGCCGTTATCGTTTGAAAGGCCCGCTCGGCTCCTCGCAAAGTGGCTCTGACAGCCAACGGGGGATGGAACTAATCAAGCACTAATGATTGTTCTCGCTCTCCCTAGTGCCCTCAGTGGTCTGGCCCCGTGCCTCCGCCCCAGCCCCCCAATTCTCGCTCCTCCCTCCAGGCTCCCACACACTGGCCTCCCTGCAGTTCTGGAAGGTGCCCCATGCTCCTGCCTCAGGACCTTCGCAGCGGCCGCTCCATCCGTCGCCGGCTGTGACCTCACCCTGTCCCCGGTGAGGGTGCCCTGTGTGCGTCCCCCTCTGCTGCCACATGGATTCCCTGACTTGTCAAGTGTCCCCCCCCAACCCCACCCCCACCCCCGACAAGGCTGGGAAGGGGTGACCTGCTAGCTCTCGAAGCAGGACCCTTTTGCCAGGCTGGGGAGCCTCTTCCTGGAGGAGGCCACACGTCCAGGGCACCCCAGGATGGAGCCTGACCCTGAACAGGGTGCACACCCCCCCAGACAGCACACCTAGCCCTGCGAGTCTCTGCCGCTCCAGCTGCCAGCCCGCCACGCGCAGAGACGGGGAGACGGCCTCTCCGGGTTACTTCCAGATGGACGGAGCGGCGCCATGCCGTCTGCCCGGGGCAGGCCCGAGATTCGGAAAAAGGGAACGTGAGTCCGTGTCCTCCTCCAGGCCCTGGGCCTTCGTGCCGCCTGGACAACCTCTGGGCCTCGTGTCCTCACGGCACGGTCCTCTGTCCCCAGCCGGGAGGACCCACTGAGACCTGACCCTGGAACGGGCTCCGTCCAGCCTGCAGTGCCAAGTAGAGGAAGTGGCTGCTGTTA
>JAAGEH010000113.1:230176-261818 GCA_011751065.1 Lasiurus cinereus
CCCCCCCCCCCCCCCCCCCAATTAAATGAATCTCAACGGGCAATCGCTGGTTCCAGAAACACCACCTAAGACATCCCCCTTTCTCTCTCGTGTCCAAGTCCCCCTCCGTTCCCCAGGCTCGCAGAGTCGCCCCGAGACTCTGCGGTGACAGAGCCAGGGGCTCAGAGAGATGCCGTGTCAGCCCGGGCTGCGCGGGGAGCTGACCTCTGTCCCCTGGGACGGACGGGGCCGTCCTCACACTGGACCTGGGAGACAGGGCCTTATTTGGACACAGGGTCTCTGCGGACGGAGGTCATCCAGATGAGGTCAGACTGGCCTGCGGTGGGCCTCGGGGGTGGAGCGCTGACCTGGGAGCCAGGAGGCCACGGTTCTATCCCAGCCGGTTCCATCCCAGCCGGTTCCATCCCAGCCGGTTCCATCCCAGCCGGTTCTATCCCAGCCGGTTCCATCCCAGCCGGTTCCATCCCAGCCGGGGCCCAGGCCCGGGTTTCGCGCTCCAGCCCCCGTGCAGGAGGCAGCCGGTCCCTGGTTCTCTCAGCATGGATGTCTCTGTCTCTCTTTCCCTCTCCCTTCCTCTCTGAAATCAATAAAAATATTTAAAAAAAAAAAAAAAGAGGCCAAAACCGGTGTGGCTCAGTGGATAGAGCGTCAGCCTGCAGACTGAAAGGTCCCAGGTTCGATTTTGGTCAAGGGCACATATCTTGGTGGCGGGCACATCCTCAGTAGGGGGTGTGCAGGAGGCGGCTGATGGATGTTTCTCATCGATGTTTCTAGTTCTCTATCTCTCTCCCTTCCTCTCTATAAAAAAAATCAATAAAATATTAAAAAAAAAAAAAAAGAAAGAGGAAATCAAACAGAATTGGGACCGGTGTCATTAGAAGAGGAAGTGTGAACCCAGACATGCAGAGGGAGGCTGCATGGTGGGGGAGAGGGAAGGAGGGGCAGGAAGAGGGCCCAGGTGGCAGTGACTCTAAGCGCCACGGACTGCTGTCATCACCCAGAAAAGACCAAGGCAAGGACGGGGCTTCCTCGGGGCCCCGGAAGGAAGCGTGGCTGAGCCACCCCAGCTTTGGGCTCCCGGCCTCGGGGCGTCAGGCAGCGGCTGCTGTGGAGCCCCCGGCCGGCTGTGAAAGGAAATGGACTCCCCTCCATCTTGTCCTCTAGGGCTGGGCCCCTGCCTAACCCCCTCCCTTTTCTGGGAGAGGCCACAGGGGTGCCAGCCATGTCCTAACTTCTCCGACCCCCACCCGAATGGACCAATGAAGCTCCAGGAACACAGCGAGGGTCCTAATGAGGCTAAACCACAGAAAGACCCCAATTCAAGTGACTAATCTCTGTAACCCTCATCACTTTCCTAAGCCCCCCTAATTACCCTGCCCCATAGAACTCATTGTTCCCGCCCGGCTCGCTCTCTCGTCTCGCTGCTGCACCAGAAAGAGGCTGGGAGCCAAACCCGGGTTTGAATCAAGACTCTTTGCTTTTGCATCGGAAAAGGCTCCTTAGTGGTGGATTATTGGGGACCCCGAACTCTGGGCATAGCAGCTGCTTTGTGCCTGAGCCACAAAGTTCGGCCCTTTGGCCAGAGGGACGCAGGGGCTGCTGTGTGGCCGTGAGGCCTCTCTCCTGCTCATCAGTTTCCTAAACCTTCTGCGCTGCCGGCCTGAGGGAGAGCCACCAGTGCCCTCTTGGGGTTCGGCTAGCTCCTTGTGGGGGGCGGGGATGGCTCCTTCCCAGCGCTCCCTCCCCGCAAGTTCTCTGGAAGTAGCTGGAGCAAAGCGAAATCACCATGGCACCACTCAGGTTGTCTCTGGGGGGCTGGGGGGGGCTCAGGAGGGAGCACAGAAGATGGGCATCTAGTGGGCACCTACTGCCTGCCTCACCCCTGCTGGGTGTGGTCCACACCCGGTGAGGTGAGGCCCAGCCTCTTGTCCTGCAGGTGCATTGCCTGCGGGCAGGGTCCCCGCCAGGTCTCCTGGCTCCAGAGACCCCCAAGGATTCAGCCTCGGCTGCTGGCACCAGGCCCTGTCCTCCATCCCGGCTCCGGGCGGGGTCACGGAGTAGACATCCAGCTCGGCGGGTGTCATTAGAGGCTTGTTCTCAAGCTCCCCGCCAGCATCAGCAGTGATCAGAGCGCCGGGTATAACACCCACTATCCTCCCCGCCCCCCCATCCCCCAAGTTTCTGATGCGGCGGGTCTGCGTGGAGCCCGCATTCTGCATTGCTGATGCGTCTCCAGGCTCCGGGGTTGAGGACCCTGGGTCTGTGTGAACCGGGATGGATGGCATCCAGTGTGGGCCACGTCCTGTGCCCACGCCCGCCTGTGAGGGGAGAGAGCGGGGAAGAGGAGCAGGCCTTCCTTCTCCTTCCTCACTGCCCCCCCTTTTCCTTCCCAGATTCCCCGGCAGCGACCCGCGTGCTCCACCCTCAGTGCTCAGCTGGCCCATTCGGCCTGACCGTTTGTCCCCGTTAGTGGCCCGTGCAGGGGGCGAGGGGTCAGGGCACTGCTCCCGGGGCAGACAAGGCCCACAGGAGCGCCCCTCCCTACGTCTGCGTTCTTGCCTGCCCTAAACGGGCCATTTGGAATTATTTCACCGCCCATGGGTGGGGGGCTGGAGGGGGGTGGGCACGGAGGCTGATGAGCCAGCTCCTCCCAGCGCAGCCAGCGAATCCCTCGAGAGAGTCTGCGAGCGCCTCTCTCTGCGTCCCTGACCCTCTCCGGTCAAGTCCATCGGATCTGCTTCCAAACCGGGGAGGACTGGGGAGGACGCGTTCCTGGGAGGGGCCAGGGACTCCGTTGCCGTGGCAACCCCACGGGCTGCTTCCTGCCTGACCCCCCTGCACCTCCATCCCTACCCTTGGCGACACCGTGGATTATTAACCGGCTTTAATTAACTCGGCTCTGGGCAGGGGCCTTAGTCACTGCCGGTCACCCTCTGGGCAGCGACCTGAGCCGGCCACCTCTCAGGGGGCGGCCGGTGAATCAGTCCCGGCTCTCCCCACATGGGGGGGGGGAGGAGAAATTTATACCCACGCGGCACTCGGGAGAGGAAGCGGCTGCCTCCTCTGCCTTCGGGGGCACGAGTTCCCTTGTCCTTCCGAGCCACGTTCCCTGCGGGGAAATACTGTGCCTTTGAGAAGGTGCTCGCGTTGGGAGACGTGGTAGGAAGAATATCGTCTGCAGTCCTTATACCCAGGAAAGGGAGGGAGGGAGGGAGGAAGGGAGGAAGGGAGGGAGGGAGGGAGGGAGGAAGGGAGACAGAGGGATGGAGAGAGGGAGGAAGGGAGGGAGGGAGGGAGGGAGGGAGGGGGACAGAGGGATGAAGGGAGGGAGGAAGGGAGGGAGGAATGAAGGAAGGGAGGGAGGGGGACAGAGGGATGGAGAGAGGGAGGAAGGGAAGGGAAAGAAGGAAGGGAGGGAGGGAGGGAGGGACAGAGGGACGAGGGCCCCCATTCCAGCTGGCGGGCTCCTCACCTGGGCCCAGGAACTCCGATGCACACACCTCGGTTTTCATTGCCCCGGCCTCTCCCGAGACCCGGCGTTCCTTCCCACAGCGCGGGCAGCTCCGTGCGGCAGCAGCCCCCGTGGCTTTGGGGACAATGAGCGCACAGGGGACCCTGAACCGTGCGCCCCTCGTGCTGCCGTGGGCACCGGCGCCCACGCCCCTCTCGGCTTCAGAGTGACCGTGGGGCGTAGTCCCCCCCGTGGGGCCCGTGGTGGATCCCGTGATGCTGCAGCGTAAATGGCTGGCTCTACAGCTCACTTCATTTCTACACGAATATGTTCATGGAATCCATTTAAAAAATATATACGTTATTGATTTTTTACAGAGAGGCAGGGAGAGGGATAGAAGGTTAGAAACATCGATGAGACACATCGATCAGCCGCCTCCTGCACAAGATACATGCCCCCGACCGGAATCGAACCCGGGACCTTTCAGTCCGCAGTCCGACGCTCTATCCACCGAGCCAAACCCATTTTGGCCCATTTGTTTAATGGTGTCTCCATATAATTGGCTTCCTTTAAGCCTGCGTGTTCTGTTTCATGCATTTAAGAGTCGTATTCTGACGTGGTCTCACTCATGTGTGGATCATAAAGAACATTATCACCTGATGAACAAAAAGACAGATACAGAGGCAGGGAAACATCGGACAGACTGTCACATTACAGCGGGGAGGTTGGGGAGTGTGGCGAGAAATGGGGGGCAGAGGAGATCAACCAAAGGACTTGTATGCATGCATATAAACATAACCAATGGCCAAAACCGGTTTGGCTCAGAGGTCGACGCTCACCCTCGGAACCAGGCCAGCCAGGCCAGCTCTGTTTTTCCTTTGAAACACGCCAGCGCAGCCTCAGACACACACACACACACACACACACACACACACACACACACGCCCCGGGAGGTACCGTTCTCCTGTTGGTGTTAAGGACGTTTTGTCGCAACACAACTGTCCTTTCTGTTTCAGGAAACAACGGGGATGGGTTCACCCACCTAAAAGCCTGGGTTAATGATGAATGACTTCATCAGAAGGGAAGAAAAAAAAAACACCTTCCAAACAACTTTCATGTGTTTGCCATAAAAATAAGCTGACTTCCACCCTCGGGGCCCAGCGTGCACAGGCCGTTTGCTGTCTACCTGGGCAGGGGCTTTTACGACAGCTTTTGCCAACACGCCCCCTTCAAACGTGACTGCCACCTTGACCCTCAGCTCCAGTACCGTCGTCGGAAAGGCCTGCAGGGACACTCCTGCCAGGAGGCCACTCTGCTGTGGCCTGACGGTGGGGCGGCTATTTCGCAAGCGTTAGGCCCTTTAAAGGCCACCCCGCAGCGGCAGCTGGCTCTGTGCACCCGTTTCTCAATTTCCTGGGGCGCTGGCTTGGGAAAACCCCAGCCGCGTGTCTTGAGGCCCAAGCGTTGAGGTTCCACCACTCTGACTCCGCTGTGAAATGGGAAACGCTTGTCAGAATTGAAACCTCGATCCCAGGCATCTCCCAGACGCACACCCCAGGACCCTCGGCTGTGAGACCGGGTGAAACGGAGCCCCACGGAGGGATCGTCGGGGTCTCTGGCTAAATTCAGAGGAAGCTGCCGGGCCTCCTTTTTTTTACCACGAATGAGGACCAGGTGGTTCGGAGCCCCCTGGGGACCGGGCCAGGCCGCTGACCTCCAGGCCTTGAAACTGTCCGCTCTGGCAATCAGTCACCTGCGGGTCCTGTGACTCTGCAGGTCCTGATTCAGTTTGGGGGGTGGAGGGGAGCGGGGAGGGGACATGACACCCTGCGTTTCCAGCAGGCCCACGGGTGCTCAGGCCACACTGGGAGGAACAAAGCCCACGTCGGTCCAGCTAATCGAGTCCATTAGAGCGACCCCCCCCCCGACTTCAAACTCCCCATCGGGAGGTCAGCTCTGGGATGCCCACCACTCCTGGGGCCCCAGCCTCTCTGGAGACACCAGACCCAGGACACCTGCCGGGTGTGGACAGAGCGTGCTGTTCCAGAACATCCGCGGGCTCAGCGCTCTCATCCTGTAATGCCCAGAGTTCGGGGTCCCCAATAATCCACCACTAAGGAGCCTTTTCCGATGCAAAAGCAAAGAGTCTTGATTCAAACCCGGGTTTGGCTCTCAGCCTCTTTCTGGTGCAGCAGCGAGACTAGAGAGCGAGCCGGGCGGGAACAATGAGTTCTATGGGGTAGGATAATTGGGAGGGGGCTTAGGAAAGTGACAAGGGTTACAGAGATGGGTCACTTGAATTAGGGTCTTTCTGTGGTTTAGCCTAATTAGGACCCTCGCTGTGTTCCTGGAGCTTCATTGGTCCATTCGGGTGGGGGTCAGGGAAGTTGGGACATGGCTGGCACCCCTGTGGCCCCTCCCAGAAAGGGGAGGGGTTCAGGCAGGGGGCCCAGCCCTAGAGGACAAGATGGAGGGGAGTTCATTTGCTTTCAATCCCAGCCTGAGCAATCCCGATGACAGCGAGGGACGACACCTGGCCTTCCCACCAGAGAGATGCACTCGCCACATCACAGCATTACATACCGATATCATCACTGAGCTTTTCTTCACGTGAAACCTCCCGTGGACTCCCGGGGCAGGAAAACTCCACGCGGAGCTGTGGTCACGCACGGGCATGTAGTCCTCCATGGCATCTTGCTGACCAGTGTCCACACCCTGTCCCACTGAGGGGGCGGCCGAGGCCTCTGCCGGAGTCCTGAGGTTCCCGAAGAAAGGTGGGCACGCTCCGGTTTCAGGCCACGCACCCTCTTTTGAAATCACCGGGTGAAGGTCACATCACGTAGACTGCACATTTTAAAGTGGACAATTCAGTGGCCTTCCGCATGGAAACCAATCACAGTCTCATGAATAGAAAGTGTGGACAAGGAACGCGGAGGGCTGGTCAACCTTGGAGCTCTGCCAGCCACCCCCCTATCTCATGGAGACAGTGGTCACTGAGGCAATTTCCCCCACAAACAACCATGCCAATCTTCACTGATAAGATAGTCTGCCTGTTCCTGGAATGGCCTGCCTCAGGGCGATGGGTGAACCCCAAACCTGAATAAAAGGGATGGCAAGGCCAAAGGAAGGCAGTAGTCTTCTCACTAGAGGTGGGTTCCCGTCTGGCCCCCCAAAATTCCCAAATTACAGTGGTACCTCGAGATACGAGTTTAATTCGTTCCGTAACCTTGAGGCGTGGGAAACTATGAGACGCTCGAGTCGCGGTAAACTGGTGGGTCGTGTGCAGCCGGCCGATCCGCGCGATGACTCCTATCTCAACTGTTGCTCGTATTTCAAAGCAAAAATCGCTCACTCAACGGCTCGTATCTCAAAAATCTCGTATGTTAGGGCACTCGTATCTCGAGGTACCACTGTAATACTTTTCTAGTCTCTTTTCATTTTCGTGCGGCCTCCTCCAGAACCCAATCCATGGGGTGGGTAACCAGACCTCTGTTTCCAAGCGTTTCCATCCAACCTCTTCCCCAGAAGAATGCCCCACACCACCGAGCAGCCCCCCATCCCCCTCTCCCAGCCCTCGCACTCACCTATTCTAGACCTTTCCAGTACAGGGCGCCCATCACAGGCTGTCTTTGTTGTATGTGTCCTGTCACTTCCCATAATGCTTTGGGGCTCACCCACGGGGTAGCGTGTCTCAGACTTGGTTTCGCTTTATAGCCAAACAGTCTTCCCGTGTGTGGAGCGCCACGGCTGGGTCATCCATCATCTGCCATCAATGGCCATGAGTTTGGTGTGATTTATCACGGCGTGTACATGTCTGAGCCCCTGCGTTCTTGCCCTGGCGTGTATGCCTCATGCTCGGTGGTGCAGATGGAGAAGCAGGCCTCAGGAGATGGGGGATGCACTCCCCAAGCATCTATCTGGTCCGGCTCCCAGAGCCACACCCGCCCCCTCAGTAGTTCTCCCCACGCGGGGTCCCCTGAGGGTTAAGCCCTCCCTCTTTTCTTTTCTTTTCTTAATGTTTTATTGATTTTTTTTTTTTACAGAGAGAAAGGGAGAGAGATAGAGAGTCAGAAACATCCATCAGCTGCCTCCTGCACACCCCCCACTGGGGGCATGCCCACAACCAAGGTACATGCCCCAGACCGGAATCGAACTCGGGACCCCTCAGTCCAGCGGTTCTCAACCTGTGGGTCGAGAACAGCTAGCAGGGTCTCCTAAGACCATCAGAAAACACAGAGACTTACATTAAGATTCATAACAGTAGCAAATGACAGCTATGAAGTAGCGACAAAAATAATTTTATGGCTGGGGGTCACCACCACCTGAGGGACTGTATTAAAAGGTCGCAGCATTAGGAAGGTTGAGAACCACTGCCTCAGTCCAAAGGGCGACCCTCCATCCACTGAGCCACACCGGTTTCGGCCAGCCCTCCCTCTTGTCGCTCCTTTCCAAACCTTGGCACCTGCCTCCCCGGCCTTCCCTGGCCCAGCCGATCCTCCCACTCGCTCTACTTTCCAGGTTTATAGCTGCTCTCGTCCCATCCCCTAGACATGCTATTCCCTGGGACTCCTCCATGGCATCTTGCTGACCCGTGTCAACGGTGAGGCCTTGGCGCTGAACAGATCCTTGCGACAGAGGACTCTTGGGTGGAAGCCTGTGGAGGGAGGGGCTGGGTGACGCCGGGTCTGTGGGTGTCCACGCGGGGCTGTGACCGGCGCTGTCGCAGATGCTGCAAGAGGACAGTGTGTGGGTGACGGCGCACCTAGTCATTCGACCACAGGGCGGGGCAGCGTTCTGCTTTCCAGCATTCTCTGAAAAGCGGGTTACGTCACCCGCTGGGGATGCCCGGCGGTGAGGTCACCGTGAAGATGGAGACATATGAGTCTTGTCACCTCCACCTTGCCCACTGTCAGTGCCCAGCGGGGAGGTGCGAGTCCTGGCTGGAGGGTGGCCGGGAGGGCCGCGGCCGTCCCTCCTCTCACCTGCGATGAGAGAAGAACCAGGGGGGGCCCATTCGCAGATTGATGACCTTGACTTAGAGCAGCGGTTCTCAACCTGTGGGTCCAGACCCCTTTGGGGGTCGAACGACCCTTTCACAGGGGTCGCCTAAGACCATCAGAAAACACCTATTTCCCATGGTCTTAGGAACCAACACACCGCTCCTCCGTGTAGCAAAGTGTAGCAATGTCGTTGACTGTTGTCCTAGGAAGACTGTTACCCATGCTACACCATGATTCAAGAAAAAATTTCATTTATTTGTCATTAGAAATAAATATTTCACAATATATAATTACATATTGTTTTTGTGATTAATCACTATGCTTTAATGATGTTCCATTTGTAACAACGAATATACATCCTGCCTATCAGATATTTACATGACAGTTCATAACAGTAGCAAAATGACAGTGATGAAGTAGCAACGGAAATAATTTTATGGTTGGGGGTCACCACCCCATGAGGAGCTGTCTTAAAGGGGCGCGGCCTTAGGAAGGTTGAGAACCACTAACTTAGAGGATCTGGGTCTCTGGTCCCCACTCGATCCTTCATAGAAACTGTCACTAAAGAAGTGCTTTGGGGGTCTTTGGGGAAATGCCAATAAAAGCCCAGTTTTAAAAATCCATCGCTGCCTGAGTTGAGCATCGTGCTGGGACCTGGCGGTCCCAGTTCGACTCTACGAGTGTGGGGCGGGCCGGAGGTGGCCGACCAAGGATGCTTTCTCACCATGGATGTTTTTAATCTCTCTCTCCCCTCCTCTCTGAAACCAATAAAAATATATTTATTTAAAAATCCATCCTGGAGGCTCTTATTCCCCCATTTAGATCCTTCTTAGAACCACCAAATGGGCAGCCAATCCAAGGAAGGTCAAGAGAGTCTGATCTTTTTTTTAAATTGTAACGTTAGAAAGTCTAAATCTTTCTCTTTATAAAGAAGAGTTTCTTACCCTTATAAATTTAGAAAAAGCACTGTATTTCAGTCTTAAAACTTCTGGAAAAAATAACATTCTACTGTCTTTGATGTGAATGAAAGGAGACAAATATATCTTCATAGGAAGCCAATCTTGTCCTCACTGATGTGACTAAAGAGAGGTCTGCATCCTTTTGCCCACTAAATCATACAACTACTCCAAAGCATGCACACCATCCCTGGCTAGGGGGTTCGGCTGCTTGGAGCATAGTCCCATACACCAAAAGGTTGGGGGTTCGAATCCAGGTCGGGGGTAGTATGAGAAGCAACCAATTGATATTTCTCATATGGATGTTTCTCTTCCCCCCCACCCCCAGGTTCACCCTTCCTCTCTCTAAAAATCAGTACACCTATCTTTGGCTGAGGATTTTAAAAAATATATAAAATACATACCAAAACAGAATAAATTAAAATATATACGTTCCCAAGGGCAAGTGGAAGGGCAGGGAGCAAGAGCCCTACATGCCCATGGATGGGTGGGTGCCCGTGTCATCCTGGGCGCTTACCCTTAGTTATGGATTTAGCAATCCCAGGAGCCCCGCCAGGAGCTCATAATATTTGTTTGTGGAAGCAAGACTGGGATGACCGTGTGACCATGCCAGCCTCCCATAGCCGTGAGGGTGGGACCAGGCCAGAGTCCCAAAGGCCCACTCTGCCCACCACACGTGAAAGGAATTCATGAACGTGGATGAGTCTGCACAGCAGCCACCAGTTCTGCCCGTCACCAGCCACCTGTCCGCCACGCCCCGTGCCTCACTGCAGAGGCCCCTCGGCCTCCTCACCTGGGAGCCTCAGAAACTCGGGGTGTCGTGTACCCAAAACCCCAATAAGACACCTGTGTGTATCCAATTTCCTCCCAGCCTCATTCACCTCCTGGGCCTGAATGGAGGAACATTACCAAGCCATTGGTGGGGTGAATAGTCATTGTTTATCCTCAGGCTACAACACATCCCTCTGCAAGAACAAAAGGAAGTGTGGAGAGGTGGCGAGAGCCACGTGTGGGGAGCTGACAGTCTGGGCATGTTATTCCCGGGAGCTTCGGTGTTCCTATCTGTGAACGGGGGCAAAAAATAACCACATTATCGTAAAAACAACGTGTTTGTTCACGGAGCCACAAGGTGGAAGCAGCCCAAGTGCCATGGATGGATGGATGGATGGATGGGTGGGTGGGTGGATGAATAGATGGGTGAATGGATGGATGGGTGGGTGAATGGATGGATGTGTGGGTGGGTGGATGGATGGATGGGTGGGTGGATGGGTGGATGGATGGATGGATGGTTGGATGGGTGGTTGGGTGGGTGGGTGGGTGGATGGATGGATGGATGCATAGATAGATGGGTGGATGGATAGATGGGTGGGTGGATGGATGGATGGTTGGATGGGTGGGTGGGTGGGTGGGTGGATGGATGGATGGATGGGTGGGTGGATGGGTGGGTGGGTGGGTGGGTGGATGGATGGATGGATGGATGGATGGATGGGTGGGTGGATGGATGGATGGATGGATGGGTAGATGGATAGATGGGTGGATGGATGGATGGGTGGGTGGATGGATGGATGGATGGATGGGTGGGTGGGTGGGTGGATGGATGGATGGATGGATGGATGGATGGGTGGGTGGATGGATGGATGGATGGATGGATGGATGGATGGATGGATGGGTGGGTGGATGGATGGGTGGGTGGATGGAAAGACAACACATGGTCCATCCCCACAGCAGACTACGTCTCAGCCTTAAAAAGGAAGGACATTCCGACACCTGCTTCAGCATGAAAGAGCCTTGAGGGTGTGATGCTGAGTGAAGTAACCAGACACAAAAGCACATGCACCATGATTCCACTTACAGGAGGCACCCCGAGGAGTCCGATTCAGAGAGACAAAGAGCAGGAGGGGTGCCAGGCGCTGGGGAGAAGGACGAGAGGAGCTGGTGTTGAATAAGGACAGCGCTGCCTTTTGGGGAGATGGAACATTCTGGAGATGGATGGTGGTGAAAGTTGCACAGAATCCAATGTGCTTAGTACCACCGACGTGGACACTAAAAAGTGGTTAAGATGGCCAATTGTATGTGATGGGCGTCATACCATCCATTTGCAAATGATAACAAAGAATAAAGTGCTCGCCCTCATTCTATCCTGGTTGCTCAGGAGAGCGGAGAGCCACCTTGCATCACAGACCCGAGTTCACTCGGTCCGTCCTTCTCAACCTTCGCTGCACCTGGCGGGAGAGAGGAGGCCGGATTCAACCTGCCACCGAGCAGCCCCCACCGCACAATTCCGTGAGAAGCTCTGGGGAAGGGGTCTGAGAGTCTCCTGGAAGTTCTGTCGTGGGAGTAGATGACCGAGCAGATGACAGCTCAGCTCAGATCGGCGCTTCTAGACCCATCGCTTGCTCATCATCGACCGTAAGATGAACCAGACACGCCAGGAGTCAGTGCTCTGCATAATTCAGCTCAGGAAACAGGCATTGCCTAACACGGGGCTGGCATCATAGGCCAGTGTGCTCTGCACAGCGGTGCCAGGCCCTCCTCCCAGAAGGCCCTCCTCCCAGAAGGGCCAGCTCTCGGTTGAAAGCTCTGTCGTTGCCATCTTGAAGCTTTTAATCAGATTGGACCACGGAGTCCCTGTTTTCCTTTGGTTCTTGGATCTGCAGTTTGGCCAGGACCTGCTCTAAACTCAGAGAAGACAGAGCTAGAAGGCGGGACTTCCGCCCTTGGGGAGGCCACAGTCTGCAGAATGCGAAGGGCAGATGGACTCCCTGGTCCACCACCGCCAACTGACCATCCAGGTCAGGAAGCTTGGCACAGAGCTGTCTGCTGAGGAGGGGAGAGAGGCCGCCTGAGCTGCAGGATTGCCCTAACACGCCCATGACTAATAATAAACAACAAATACGAGGAACAGCGGCAGGGAACACAGTGTGCACGGGGAGGGAGTACAGGCGGCCACAAGTTCAAGGCAGAACTGCAGCCAACAGGCATCTGAGCAGCTAAGGACCCGGGTCTGAGCTCAGGCTTGGCCCCTGGTAACTCTGCCAACCAGCTTTCCTCTACCAGCTGACGCCCCCTGCCTCCCATGTCTGCAGCCCCCAGGCTAAATAACCCACGGTGGGGGCGGACAGCCAGCAGCGGCTGCTGAGGCTGCCTTTGTGCCGGCCGCCCTGCTGAGTGTCCACGGAGTCTGAGTTCCCACCTGGGCTTCCTGAGGCTGCTAGTTATTGCCCCATTTTACAGAGGAGAAAACAGAGGGTCGACTTTCTCACAGTCGAGTAGCCAGCCAGCGGGTAATCTAATGGGAACTTGGGTTTGGGGCTTTGACCTCTGTACTGCGGTGATCTACACTAATAAAAAAGTAAGATGCAAACTGACCAGACCATCGTGATGCCCACCAACCAATCAGGAGTGGATATGCAAATTAACCCAGCCAAGATGGTGGGCTAATTTGCATATGCAGGCGCCAAGCAGCTGGAGGCGTTCTGCACCACCCAAGCCACCCTGGGCCTCTGGGCAGCATGGAAAGGCGGAAAGGCGGAAAGGCAGCTCTGGCCGGAGCAAAGGCAGTGCTGGCAGCCAGGGGAAGGAAGACCCATTCTTGCACGAATCTTTGTGCACTGGGCCTCTAGTTCACTCCTACATACTCCTTGAACCACAGGCATCTGCCATTGGCCGAGACCCTGGATTTCATAAGAAGAGTGTGATCCAGACAAACGGGGCCAGTCCATACACACTGCGGGAGGTCAGGGGGCACAGAGATAGATCCAGACCTTCTCCCCACCCACCCCCTCGCCCCCATTCTGGAAGTCCCCGTGCTGGCCAGCAGCTCTCCACGGAGATGTGAGGAGAAACCAGAAGAGCTGCCGGGGTCTGTCGGCACAGCAGGCCGCAGGCATGTTAGCGAGGGCCCCGCCTCTCCCCGCGGCCACGCCGGCCGGCTGCTGGACGAGTCAGGTGGCTGGTTCCCTCAAAGCGCCTTCGTACGCTGAGTGGGCGGCGGCACTCTGGATTGTGAACTGAAGCTGGACTGTGGCCACATAGAGATTCAGCTGCCTGTTTCGGGTACACATGGGGGGGAGGGAGCAGGTAAACTGAGACTGTGCAGCCCAGGTCGTGGGCGATAACCATTCCGTTTGGGAGCTTCTACATCAGGGTTCGGTGCCCCAGGCAGGATGGCTGGGGAGTGGGGTGGAAGCTGTGGGGGCCTCTGTGCATCAGCCACCCCCGGTTTTTCCTGATAAAGTCCAAGTTCCCTCCACGTGGCCACCGGCTTCTTCCTCTTTTTCTCGGTGGAAATCTACTGCCTCTTCAAAGCAGCGCGTGGAAAATTACCAGGTCGGCGCCACACTCGGGGCTAGAAAAGTACACACCCCGCAGTGATTTCCAGTGACCCAGCCTTTCATCACTGAAGAAAGTCTGTGGGCGAGGAGGCGGGAAGAAGCATGAGGCCCCGAAGCAGGTGACTCATGGCAGAGAGAAAAGTGGCAGGCCGCTCCGGAACAGATGGGTGGACGGGGCGCTGAGCGAGGGCTGCTTTTCATTCATGCAGTCACACGCGCTTCCATTCATGCAACAGGGGTGACTGAGCAGGCGCCGAGCCAGGCTCGCTGTGGCTGCAGAAGCAGCATGCCCCCCCGAACAGCACCCCAAGGCCCCTCTTCCCTCGGAGCATCCGCTGGACAGGGGACAGGGAGGGAAGGCGTTAGGGGGGACAGAAAGCCGGGGAGGGGTGGGAATAGAGGCAGCCACAATGTCCAGTACAGGTGGCCTCGGACACCAGTGGCACTAGAGCCAAGAGCTGAAGAAGGTGTGGGGGCCGAAACCGGTGTGGCTCAGTGGATAGAGCGTCGGCCTGCGGACTGAAGGGTCCCAGGTTCAATTCCTGTCAAAGGCATGTATCTTGGTGGCAGGCACATCCCCAGGAGGGGGCGTGCAGGAGGCGGCTGATCGATGTCTCTCTCTCATTGATGTTTCTAACTCTCTATTCCTCTCCCTTCCTCTCTGTAAAAAATCATTAAAATATATTTTAAAAAAAGAAGAAGAAGGTGTGGGGGAGCCATAGGGTTACCTGGGGGAGTGGTCCCTCCAGGCCGAGGGAGGGTGGCTGAGCTGAGGGCAGAGGGGAGCAGAGTGGGCCCCTGGGGGGGGGCGGGGCCTTCAGTGCTGCCCTAAGTGGCGTGGGAGCCGCTGCTTTGTGCCAAGGAAACCATCAGCAGGCCTGGCTCTGACCACCAGGCTCCCCTCAGAAGCAAAGCCGGGGCTGTCACCTCGCCTGTGTCTGATTTTTACCTGCCTGCCTCCCTGCGCGAAGGGCCCCACTCAGCATCCTTCCCTGGGTCCCGCCTGCACAGTCCCTTCGGCCATAAAAGGTGACGCATCCGCAGCTTTGGGGGACTGGCTGGCTGTGTCCCTAATATTATGCGCAGGGCTCCAGCATGCACGGCCAGGTTTCCAGCTAATCCCCCCCACACCCCATGAGCACCCTTTCTCCTGCCCAGGTCCGGGCACTCGTGGGCTGGGGGGCTCCTCTGACCTGGCGTTTGGAAAATGGAAACCCAAATGGCAACCTGCCCACCACCTGCGGGGGTGGGAGGGGGTGACATCCCAGGATGTAAGCACCCCGCAGGGAGCTCTAGGGGTCTGCAGAGGCCGTCTCCCCCCACAGCCCCCCGCCCCGTGGGCTATAGACTAATCCTCTGCATATCCGGCAGCTCCCACCAAAATGTGTCCCTCATCGATGCCCTCTCTCTGCCCGCTGCTCCCCCCTCCCGCAGGCTGTCCCCGAGGACCCTTTCTGCCCAGCCCCCCCACGGCCCCGACACCCCATCCCCCTCTGTGCAGCAGCCACAGCACTTCCCCCGAAGGCACACCCATCCATCAGGTCATGCCGTGCTTAGAACCTTCCAGAAGCTTCTCCTCCTTCACAGGTTGCAGCACCTCAGTTTCCTCGATGCCCGGCCCAGCTCCGGTCCCCTGTGCTCACCCCTCCAGCCAGAGGTTCCTTCCTTCCTCCAAGGAGGCCGGTTCCTGCCTCTGACCTTTGGCCCCAGCCACGCAGCCTAGAGCCCTGGAGCAGAAGGGCTGTTTTGAGCTGATTCATTTGGAGACCGTGCAAACACAGGCCAAAGCTCTGAAAACAGAGGATCAATTGCCCTTTCTTGTAAGGAAAACTTGCATTCAGAAAGGAAATCTGCATTTCTAAAGGCGACTCCAAACACAGTGGCACCTCGAGACACGAGTTTTAATTCGTTCCGTCACCTTGAGGCGTGGGAAACTAGGAGACGCTCGAGTCTCGGTAAACTGGTGGGTCGTGTGCAGCCGGCCGATCCTTGCGATGACTCCTATCTCAACTGTTGCTCGTATTTCAAAGCGAAAATGGCTCATATCTCAAAAATCTCGTATGTTAGGGCACTCGTATCTCGAGGTACCACTGTAACAGAAAGCTTATCCACGCAGAGGCCGGGACTCTGCAGAAAGACCTTGCCCTGGCTTAGAGCTGGGCCAGTTACTACTGGCCTCCCCCTGCACTGACCTCCTTCTGGGTCTTTAGCTGGAGAAGGTATTTAGGGGGCGGCTGGGGCCCCACCTTCCCCAGGTCTCTCCCACGCTCCCAGGAGGTGGGCGCGTTAACACACTCCCCTTTCTCTTGTTCACCTCTCATTCCAGCAGGCCTCGGCCAAGAACTCAGAAGGAGAGAAGGACAATTATTTCTTCCTCCTGTGCGGGAAGGAAAGGAGGGATTTCTAAGTTTAGCTTTTCCTTCCAGAAGCTTCCAGAGGTATTTTGAGAACACGGAGTATGTGACCAGCAGGTCGGCATGGCTCCATGTGAAATGAATCACGCCGAGGCATCCTCCGCCGCCGTGGTCTGCTCTCTGCCACCCAATATATGTCTTCCATTTCGAATAAGAAACGAACACTCCAGCCGAAACCGGTGTGGCCCAGTGGATAGAGCGTCAGCCTGCGGACTGACAGGTCCCAAGTTCGATTCCGGTCAAGGGCATGTATCCTGGTTGCGGACACGTCCCCAGTAAGGGGCATGCAGGAGGCGGCTGATCAATGTCTCTCTCTCATCGATGTTTCTGGCTCTCTATCCCTCTCCCTGCCTCTCTGTAAAAAATCAATAAAAATGTATTAAAAAAAAAAAAGAGAGAAACGAACACTCCAAAGCAGTGACTACCACGTCAGTGCCTCCCTTTCTGAAAGTCACCGGAAGAACCAGAGTCCCGCCTGGTCAGCCAGCACCCTCACACCCCGCCTCGCCCCTCCTAGCTCTTGGAATGTTATGCTTTTATTCAAACTAGGCTTTTGGCTTTCTACGCAGTGCCCTGAGCCACTCTGAACCGGAGTCGGCACATTGCAGCCCACCTGCTTTGTGTAAATAAAGTTTTATTGGCACACTGCCACGTCCGTTTCTTTACACGCTGTCTGCAGCTGCTCTCCAGAGCTGGGCGGTTGAGGCGTAGTCTGGTACCCACCGAGCCTGAAACATCTGCTGCCTGGCCTTTTAGAAAATGTTGGGGTCTCCTGCTCTCAATAAGCCTCATCGCATCTCCTGTCCTTCCAGGGGAGGGGAGAGCCCAGCCTTCCCATCCCCATGGGACCCGTTCTGGCCAATGAAACACAAGAAGAAATGACGCGTGTCCCTTCTCAGCTTCTGGGCAAAGTTCCGCTCTCCTTCCCCAGTCCTGCAACCAGACAAATTCTGGAGCATGGAGCCAGGCGCCCTGAGGTCAGCTAGGCAGAGCCCCCACCTCTGCAGACCGCAGGCGGGCTTGCAACGAGCAAGCGATGAACGTTTACCTTTTGTGCCACGGAGATGTGAGGGCTCTTTGTCTCAGCAGCAGAAGCCGCGCTTGTCCTGACTAGGATAGTGGTCCTTGGAGAAAAGGATCCATTTGTGTTTCTCCAAACGCAAAAGAGCGTATTGCCCCGAGTCTCAGATAGATGTTTAGGAACTTACATACAGAAAGACAGACAACTCAGAGCAATACATTTTTCCAGCAAAGATGGCCATTGGTTAATGCTTCAGGACATATGAGAACAGTGGTTCTCAACCTTCCTAAGGCCACGTCCCTTTAAAGCAGTTCCTCATGCTTTATGGTGACCCCCAACCATAAAATTATTTTCGTTGCTAGGGTTGGGGGTCACCACAACATGAGGAACTGCATTAAAGGGACGTGGCCTTAGGAAGGTTGAGAACCACTGTATTAGAGACTCCTCAAGACTCTGGCCTCTGCTGCAGGGCACTGGGCTGACAAGAGCACGTTGATAGACACCAGTTACTGCTGATGATCTACATAACAAAAGGCTTAATGCAAATGGAGCAAATGGCGGAACAGCCGAACAACCAAACAACCGGTCGCTATGACATGCACTGACCAGCAGGGGGTGCACATGAAACATGGCGGGCAGCAGCAGCAGAGCCTGGAACCTGGTGGGCATCGGCTGTGATGGGATGGTGGGGCAGGTGAGCAGGGGTGCCAGACCAAGCCTCTAGTGGTTACTGAAAATTCTTTGCTCCTGAACACCCAAGTCCTGCCCGGCACTCAGACCTGCTGCCGGTGCCAGCCCCATTCGAACCCACAGATGGTGTGGAGTGACTGGGGCTGGTGCCAGCAGCTGGTGCAAGCGAGGCCAGCGCCATGAGTGGGCTTGAGCAGTGGCTGCTGGCCCCAATCACCCCTGAGGGCTTCTCCACCTCCCCCTGCTCCTGAGGGGCGATCGGGGCAGCAGCCACTGCTCACACCTGCTGACAGCACCAGCCCCACTGGCACCAGCTGCTGGCCCTGGCCCTAATTGCCCTGCCCCATCAGCAGGTGGGAGTGGGGCCTACACACAGGGGACCAGGGGCTGTGGTGGGAGTGGCCAGGCAGGGACACGGAGGATGGGCTAAGAGCCACCCCTGGGCCCACCACAGCCTCTCCGCCCACAACTCCTTTCCCGGTGCACGAATTCATGAACTGGGCCCCTAGTAATAATAATAACAGTGCAGTGAGAACATTTTTTTAAATATATTTTATTGATTTTTTTTACAGAGAGGAAGGAAGAGGGGTAGAAAGTCAGAAACATCAATAAGAGAGAGACATCGATCAGCCACCTCCTGCACGCTCCCCACTGGAGATGTGCCTGTAAGCAAGATACATGCCCCTGACCGGAATCGAACCTGGGACCTTTCAGTTGGCAGGCTGACACTCTATCCACTGAGCCAAACCGGTCTCAGCCAGTGAGAACATTTTAAATCTGCCAGGCACGATGGCAACGGCTTTCCCATATTATCTTAATTAATCTGTGCAATACCTGATCAGTGAAGGATTATTCTGATCCTTGTTTTATGGATGAGGAACCTGAAGCTTAGAGAGGGTAAGCTACATAGTCAAGGTCATCCAAGGTCATCTGTGGCTATCGAATGACAGCACCTGGGTATAAATCCAGATTCCTTTTGCAGAGTATGGAAGGATATAGGGGACACTCATTCGCACTGTGTCCTCGCAAAGGGGCCAGGTTGAGAGGCACCAAGACAGCCAAGGTGGCCTGAGGCATGCTAGCCCCTGCCTTCCTTTCCACCGGCAGCTTCAATGCCACCCCTTACGTTAATGAGAATAACAGCATGTGATTTAGAGTTTGATCTTCTCTGTCTGATGGGAACGTGGAGAAAAGCGTCTTGCTGATTTTAATCACCTGAGACAGAGAATCTAAACAGGAATTTGCCAAACTGATGTGCAAACCTTTTCTTCCAGCCACATCACATCGCCAGGCCTCTCCTTTGGGGAAATCCTGGAATCGGCCCACCTCTGACCACACCCGAGTGGTGGCCCTGGTGTAAGGAGGCGAGGCTGCGGGGCTCATTGCCCTGGTAACAAGGAACCCGGTGCCCCGCCTAATTTCTTGGGGAGAGATCTCCTCTGTGGCATTTGACCTCATGACAGCCACCTTCCCTATGGCAGACACTTGTTTTTCTTTTTCTTTTTCTTTTTTTAATATATTTTTATTGATTTTTTACAGAGAGGAAGAGAGAGAGAGAGAAAGTTAGAAACATCAATGAGAGAGAGAGACATCGATCAGCCGCCTCCTGCACGCTCCCTACTGGGTATGTGCCCACCACCAAGGTCCATGCCCTTGACCGGAATCGAACCTGGGACCTTGCAGTCCGCAGGCAGACGCTCTATCCACTGAGCCACACCGGTTTCGGCGACACTTGTTTTTCACGTGTCAGTGACGTGGGCTTGGTTATGAAATGGGGGGTGGGGGACTCCACAGAAAACCGTCACCCAGAGAGAAGGGACCAGGCCCCTGAGGGCGTTCAGAACAGATGTGCCCCTTGGCCATGTGCATTGTCGTGAGCTGAAGGCAGTGGAGTCCCCGTGAGCTCACCAAAGCGCTGTTACTTCCCCCTTAAAGCATCTGAGCTTGGGCTCTTGCCCATAAGAAGAGTTCTTATCGGAAATAACTGCTTTGTGAGCCATCTCTAGGGCAGAGCCAACAGCTAATTACAGGACGTATGCTCTCCTGATCCTCCCGCGATGACCTTCCTCCCTTCTGAAGTCCCAAGGTGCCCCTTGGCTCAGAAGGTCATATACACCTCATGTCCCCTTCCTGTCCCCAAACCTCTCATGGACCTGGGGTTTCCTCCATGCATATGTATGCCATTAACTTTGGTTATTTCCTCATGTTAATCTGTCTCCTGCCCATTTAATGATTAGACCAGCCAGAGGAACGCAGGAAAGTTTCTTCCTGCCCCACACACCTGAGCATCCATCCTCCTGAGCTGGAATGGCAGTGACCCCCCCCCCCGACTCAAAGATGGGCAGTGACACCCCCACCCGAAGATGGCCAGAACGAGAATCAGGAAGGGCTCTCGCCATGCCTTCAAGCGCTGCAGCTCGGGGGACATCACTCCGAGGACAAGAGTTCTAGGATTCCGCTTTGCATTTGCTGACTATCAGAACATCTGCCTGAGCCCAGACGGGTCACCATGCCCTGGAGCTTCTAGGCCCCAGGTCCTGAGCCACACGAAGGTGGTTCTCGTCCCCAGCCGAGGGCGGGAGAAGCGCCAAGTTTTCTGAGAGAGCCGTGGCCTCCGCAGGTCTGCAGCCCCCCTTCCTCCCGCCCCAGGGGGAAAGCTCCAGCTCAGTGGCTGGGTGAAGTCATTGGCCCCGGGTGTGGGGCCGAGGGGCGGGGAGAGACAAGAAGAAGAATGGAGGAGGCCCACGTTCACAGGTCTGCCGGCGTCGGCCACTGGCCTCTGTCCTGCCTGGAGGCAGCCTGTCACCCTCTGTCCACCCGGCCTGGGACACCCTGTCACCCTCTGTCCACCCGGCCTGGAGGCACCCTGTCACCCTCTGTCCACCCGGCCTGGAGACAGCCTGTCACCCTCTGTCCACCCGGCCTGGGAACACCCTATCACCCTCTGTCCACCCGGCCTGGAGAGACCCTGTCACCTTCTGTCCACCCGGCCTAGGGACAGCCTGTCACCCTCTGTCCACCCAGCCTGGGGACAGCCTGTCAACCTCTGTCAACCCGGCCTGGGGACATCCTGTCACCCTCTGTCCACCCGGCCTGGGGACAGCCTGTCACCCTCTGTCCTCCCAGCCTGGGGACAGCCTGTCACAGCTGGAGAAGGATAGCTCCCGGCCACCTCTGCTGGCTGGAGACCACGGATGCTGCTCACCCTCCTCCAAGCACAGGACTGGCCCCACGACAAAGTCAGATCCAGCCAGAAGGTCACCAGGGCCCTGGCGAGCACCTCTGGACCAGAACCACCCTCGTGTGTTTAACAAAGACATGAGGCCCCTGGAGTGTGGCTCTTCCACAAAACACCATGGCCTGGGCGAGTCTATTTTGAAGACGTGGCGTTAGAAGAAGTTTAGGTTTAAAAAAATGTGGCTCTCCTGCTGAAACCCATTTAACTCAGTGGATAGAGCATCAGTCTGCGGACTGAAAGATCCCAGGTTCGATTTCAGTCGGGGGCATGTACCTTGGTTGTGGGCACATCCCCAGTGGGGAGTGTGCAGGAGGCGGCTGATCGATGTCTCTCTCCTCGATGTTTCTGACTCTCTGTCCCTCTCCCTTCCTCTCTGTAAAAAAACAATAAAATATATATATTTTTTAAATGTGGCTCTCCAAAGAAATTTCAGTCGTTGTGCTATTGCTCGTTGGCTCTGTTGACTAAGGAGTTTGTCTTAGCCGTGTGTGTGACTTGGTGTAGGTCACAAAGCCAGTGAGGGATAGTCACTTGCCACCCCAAAGCCAAACTCACCCCCGACTGGGCCAGGCCAGGGCTCAGCACGGCGGAGGACCGGCTGGGCGGAGGGCGCACCTCGCTCTTGGTGGCCGGACACCCTGCCCAGCTGTGTTTTGTTGCGACTCTCGCTTGTTTCCGGCGGAGCCTCACCTTTGCGTCGGATGGAGCTGGGCTGGCTGCGGGCTGGTGGGGGCTCAGAGGCCTTTCCCCGATTGTCCGTCTGGGTGGGCACAGCCAGGAACGGGGATGGCAGGAGCGGGTGGCACTGTCCGTGAGGGAGCCATTCAGCGGAAGCAGAGGTGGAATGTGGGTCCCCACGACCTGCAGGACGGGTTTGACACAACCGTCACCCCAGAGGCCAAGCTTCCACCCGTGACCTGCGCGGCGCAGACGCCGTCGTAACGATGCGACCTGGGCAGCCGGTGGCGAGAGCGTGTGCTCGAGGGGACGGTCGGGCCTGGAAGAACCGCCGCTCTCAGCACCGGGAGCCGCGTGCGTGGCCCGCATGGGGAAAGGGGCCCCGGGTACGTCTGGTTCCATCGTCCTTTGCAAAGCGGACGCCACAGGGACTCACCTGCCCCAAAGGGAGACCGGGGAGGGTGGGCAGTGACCGTCCATCCGTCCACCGAGAGCGAGGCCGCCGGGCGGTGGGACAAAGGTGCACGGAGCCGCCGGGCTGGGCCGCTGGCCTCTGGGTGGGGAATGTCCAGGGACCCAGGGTGGTCAGTGCTCCCTGAGGGGCAGACCCCAAAGTGGACGCTGCCCTAGCATGGTTGGCCTGGAGGGAAAGACTCTCTTCCTCCTCCTCCTCTTCCTCCTCCTTCTCCTGCTCCTCCTCCTTCTCTCCCTTTCCCTCCCTTCTCCCCTTCCTCCTCTTCCTCCTCTCCCTCCTTCTCCTCCTCCTCCCCTCCCCCTCCTTCTCCTCCTCTTTCTTCTTCTCTTTCCCTTTCTCTTCTTCTTCTATCTCTCCCCCTTTTCTCCCTCCTCCTCCTCTCCTTCTCTCCCTTTCCCTCTCTTCTCCTCTTCTTTCCCTCCTTATCTTTTTTTCTCTCCTCCTCCTTCTCTCTCTCTCCCTTTTCTCCCTTCTTCTTCTTCTCCTCCTCCTTCTCCTCCTTCTTCTCTCTCTCTCTCCCTCCCTCTCTCTCTCTCTCTCTCTTCTATTATTTCGGTCCAGAGCCCAGGTTCTGAGGAGCCTGCTCCCTCACATTCCATCCATAAACCGTGTCGCCAGACCCCCTCCAGGCAGCTCATGCTCCAAAGCAAGGGAGAAACCCAAGACCATGCCCAAGCACAGAGCGAGGCATTCATCATTCAGTGCCAGAGGCACCCCCGGAGAGCGCCTGGAGACCCCCCCAAAGCCAAACAAACCCCAACAGAAGCCCTCTGCCGGAGACCAGGCCGGAGCGCGCTCCGGGGGAAAACAGAGTCGCGGAACGCGTGGCTCTTCCAAGGAAGGGACCGAGCGCGTTCCAGCGGCTTCGACTGTCGCGCCCGGCCGATGAACGGCGACTGCTGGGCCGCAGGTGCATGTCCAGCCCCGACACCTGAGTCCGGGGGCCGGCCCGGCGAGGCTGGCAGGCTGGCAGGCTGCCTGCAGACATCGCTGCCCACGGAGGGCTTGTCTCCAAGCCGGGGGGATGCCCGTGGGACTGCATCCCATGTGGGGTGCCCGGCCTGCTTTCTTCTTAGGAAAACAACCGACCGCGACCAGCAGGCCCTCATTCCTCGGGATGATGAGGTCACAGGCCCGCACCCGGGAGTGGGGGGTGGCTCAGAACCCCAGGCGCTGGCCCTCTGTTTTGCAGAAAAGGTAACGGGGCTCCTGGGGCAGAAGAAGAAAGACTCTAATAGGCTGTGGGGGGGGGGGGCGCCAGGAGAGGGGTAACTCTTGGCAAAGAGCCACATCCCAGAGCCCACGCAAAGCGGTGCCTTCCAATTCCACACTGGCTGGAGGTGACAAGGACACCCACGGACTATGATGCCCCCCGCACCCCCAGTTTATAAAGAGCTCTCCATTGACATCTTTCGCCCCGGTTGGTTTCCTCAGTGGTTAGAGCAGCGGTTCTCAACCTTCCTCATGCCGCGACCCTTTAAGACAGCTCCTCATGGGGTGGTGACCCCCAACCATAACATTATTTCCGTGGCTACTTCATCACTGTCATTTTGCTACTGTGATGAACTGTCATGTAAATATCTGATAGGCAGGATGTATTTTCGTTGTTACAAATGGAACATAATTAAAGCATAGGGATTCATCACAAAAACAATATGTAATTACATATGGTGACATATTTATTTCTAATGACAAATAAATGAAATGTTGTCTTGAATCGTGGTGTAGCCTGGGCAACAGTCTTCCTAGGACAACAGTAAACGACATGGCTACACTTTGCTACACCGAGGAGCGGTGTGTGGGTTCCTAAGACCACGGGCCCCGCCACCGGGGGCAGCTTTCAGGAGCGCCGCTGTGTCCAGTCACCTTGGCAATCTGGGCGATTCTCCCCGTGAAGGGCAGTTTTCTGTTTCTCACTGAATCCCCGTCCCGGCAGCCGAGGACGAGGCCCCTCAGCGCGGCGTCTGTCCTTCCTCCCGCCGTGGCCCGGGGCTCAGGCCATCGCAGGAGCAGAGGCCGTCTTTCTCGTGAGCGTGATCCCAGGTCCGGGTCAGACCCGGAGCCTCCGGGGCAGGTGAGGGAGTTCAGCGAGGTCCCTTCCCAGCGGAGAAATAGGAGAATCACCATGGCAACCCAACCGACAAACCAGGCGGGCTTCCAGGGCGTGCAAAGGCATCACAGACTCTCCGCTAGACTTGCACCCCCAGGTGACACCGTGCGCGTGGGATGACAGGCAGGAGAGACGTCCCCAGGTGCTCCAAGTCCCCCCAACCCTTCACGGGAGCAGGGGTACCCCAGAGCACCCCTCCCCTGAGAAACTGCTACTGGCCACGCCGGTGTGGCTCAGTGGTCGAGCATCAACCTATGACCCAGGAGATCAGGGTACCATTCCAAGTCAAGGCGCATGCCCGGGTTGCAGGCTCGATCCCCAGCGTGGGGCCCACAGGAGATAGTTGATCCATGATTCTCTCTCCTCGTGGCTGTCCCTCTCTCTCACGCCCTCTCCCTGCCTCTCTGCAGTCCGTCAAAATATGTATTTTTTTAAAAGAAAAAAGGAACTACCGCTCAGCCGGTGCCGTCCGGGGCTCGTGGCGAGACACACACCCAAAGCGCCCGCCGCTCGCGAGAAAGCGGTCCGGGGTTCAAGCATGAACCCGGGCAGAAAAGCAGAAGGAACGCAGGTGCCACCCGGGCCCGCGCTCAGAGGCCTGCGGGCAGTGGGCCGCCCCTCCCCCAGGTGCCCCCCGCTGGACACCAGCGGCGGCCCTTCCGCTCCGGGACCCCTGTGCTCAGCCCCGGGCCAGTTCCAGCGATGGATGTCGGGCGTTTGCAGCCCTTATTCTGAGGAGGGACCCAGAAGCTTCTCCCGGCTGCCAAGGGCCCGAGGCAGCAAGCGGGTGGGGGACCCCCAAACAGATGTTAGAACCTGCGCCTGAAAGGCGCCCGGCCTCTCCCAAGACCCGCTCGCTCGGGCAGCGAGAGCTTCTTCTTTCTTTATTTATTTTTTTAAATGTATTTTATTGACTTTTTACAGAGAGGAAGGAAGAGGGATAGAGAGTTAGAAACATTGATGAGAGAGAGAGACATCGATCAGCCGCCTCCTGTACACCCCCAACTGGGGATGTGCTCACCACCAAGGCACATGCCCCTGACCGGAATCGAACCTGGGACCTTTTAGTCTGCAGGCCGACGCTCTATCCACTGAGCCACACCGGCTTCGGCCGGCGAGAGCTTCTTAAAGAGGCACTGACCCCCCCAAGACAGGACCCTCCCGGCGCCACCGCCGTTTGCAGGTTTCCTCCAGCTTCTCGAACCCCACGCCTGCCGCATGGCCAGCGCCCCCACGCGCAGGGCCGGCCTGCTCCTCTCGGCGAACTGCTTCACGCTGCTCCGACGCCGTCTCCCTGCCAGGAACCGGCGGGAAAACGATAGATTTTTTGCGGCTCGGCGTGTGGGAGCGGGGTCTGGCGCACCGGCTGCTGCCCACATCTGCACAGCATTAGGGGCTTTACCACCACCCGCCACCGCGGGCGCTCCCACAGCCCCCCCTTCAACCCCCCAACCTGGCCAGGCCTCCGCCCAGGCGGCGGGCCAGGTCTCGGATCTGGAGACACAGCGGGGTCAGGACCCCAGGTTTCCCCGTCACCCCCGCCCCAGGACATGTGCACTCCCCTCCCTGCATGGCAGTCTTCCCGTCCTCCCGGTCACTCACGCATCTGTTCCAGGAAAGTAAAAAAAAAATCAAAAAAAAAATCTGGCCGAAACCGGTTTGGCTGGGTGGATAGAGCGTCGGCCTGTGGACTGAAAGGTCCCGGGTTCGATTCCGGTCAAGGGCATGTATCCTGGTTGTGGGCACATCCCCAGTGGGGGGCGTGCAGGAGGCGGCTGATCGATGTCTCTCTCTCATCGATGTTTCTAACTCTCTGTCTCTCTCCCTTCCTCTCTGTAAAAAAATCAATAAAATATATATTTTTAAAAAATCTGTGGGCCCCCAAATACAATGACTCCGTGTGTTCATGTCACCGAGGAGAGAGACATTGGGTCCCAGACCCACCCTAGCCCCAGGCCGTGTGGAGGAGCGATCTGGGGTGAACCGCAGCTGCCAATCACGGGAGGCAGGTCCAGCGGCGAAGGCAGGGGGAGGGGGGAGGGGGGGGCCCCAGGCCCGGGCATCCAGCCCCTGCCGGTCCCGTGACCGCCTCTGCGCCGCAGAGCAGATGTCTGTGTGGGCAGCCAGCCGCGCCCACATCTGCCCTGGGCTGGGGAGGCGTGTGGTGTGTGTGTGTGTGTGTGTGTGTGTGTGTGTGTGTGTGTGTTCGCAGATTTCGCTGAGTCGCCGGCGGGGTGGGGCAGGCAATTAGCGAGCTGCGTCAGCGGCCACCTAATGATGGGGCGCGCGGGGTGAGGCCCGGCTGATAAGCAGGCTGCCCACGTGGGGCGGTGGGTCATGTCTCCTCAGCTCATCTTCTTTCTTTCTTTTTTTTTTTTAATTGATTTTTCACAGAGAGGAAGGGAGAGAGATAGAGAGCTAGAAACATCAATGAGAGAGAGAGACATCGATCAGCCGCCTCCTGCACGCCTCCTACTGGGGATGTGCCCGCAACCAAGGTACGTGCCCTTGACCGGAATGGAACCTGGGACCTTTCAGTCCGCAGGCCGACGCTCTATCCACTGAGCCACACCGGTTTTGGCTCAGCTCATCTTCTTCATCGCACGTGCGCTCGGATGGCAGGAAGCTTCTTTGGAAAGAGCACGGGCCACCCCGTGCCACGTGTTCCCAGACAGACAGAGCGTGGAGCGCCCGCTCGCACACACACGCGGGCAGGGGGAGAGGGGAGGAGCAGGCCGTGGAGCGGAGAGCGAAACCGAGGCCTCAGACACAGAGGCTAGAAAGGGTCTCGGGAAACCGGACACACCTCCCTCTTCTGGTGCAGATGGAAGACACAGCGGCGATTCCAGGAAGGCTTCCTGGAGGAGGGGAGCTCTTCCGAGAGAGGACGTGCCCCGTTGGAGGGAGGAAAAAGGGGGAAAGAAAGGCCACCGAGACCAAGCAGAACCCAAGGGGCGAGACTCCAACACGCACGACAGGGATAAAACCCAGGACAAGGAACCTGGCTCCAGAAGCCTCCTCCAGAGCTGACCCCGAGAGGGGAGAGGGCTGGAACGGAGAGAGGACAGCCAGCCGCAGGCGCTCAGCAAGGGCCTGAGAGCAGACACGCAACCCAGGTCAAAGGGACCAACCCCTCTGCCTGTGTCACCCCAAGTCCCCCAGAGGCCAAATACACAGGCCCCTGGGTGCCCGGGACACCCCAGCCTGGTGACCCCTAGGATCTGCAGGGAGCGGGCCATGAATCCATGAAGCCAGGCGCTGGCTTCAGAACTTCGACCTCAGCTTCATCCCCTCAGCTGCTTGCAGACGCGCTGAGGGGGACGTCTAGGGTGAACCGTCCCCCCCATCCCAAGCGCTCACCACCCCAGGGTCTGTGTCCACAGCTTCTGCACCTGTGCAGACAAGTTCACAGACACACACACACACACACACACACACACACACACACACCTGCTCCCTACAGGTTCGCTCACCTTCAGAGCTCTTGGTCTTTGCCGAGCAGGCAACAACGAGGCAGCCGGGGGCGGGTGGGGAGGCGGGGGCCCGGGCCACGTGCCACCCTGGGCGGGAGGGGTGCGTGTGGGAGCCACATTTTCCGAGAGGGCGTGGGTGCGTTCTGACCTAGAGGGTAGGCCGCTGAGTCCCTTGATCTCGTCACCTGGCTGACCGTATCTCCAGCAATTATTTTAATTCGAGGCTTCGTAATCACCGTCGACGGATGGCGTGAGGAGGACCCCACCCGGAAGGCACATGGCGTGTGCGCTAAACAGATAACGTAACACGGGACGTCACACACACGCACATGCACACACACACGTGAGTTGGCGGTAGCTGACAACCAGCTCCCCCCAGATCTGGCCGGTTCCTCGCCTTGAGGCCGGGCTTGGCTAACCCAGGTGAACTCCCTGCGTGCGCCCTGCTTTCGTGGGCGGTTGTTCATCTCGTGGTTTTTCATGTATATACATCTTTACGGTTGAAATAATTATACATGTCCCCCTTTTCTCCCCATTCGCCCCCTCCCGCCCGGCCCTCCCCTCGCCCCCGGCCCCAGGCCTTCAGCACCCCATTGTCTGTGTGTGTGGGGGGGGTGTGCAGACAGGCCTGCGGGTCCTTTGTGCACCTGCCTGTGCCCATCCCGCCGCTCTGGCTGTTGGGCGACAGTGCTGCTTACTCATCACAGTGAGGAGTGGGAGGGGCGGGTCCAGGGGGGGTACGGGGGGGCCAGACCAGCAGGTGCAGTGGGAGCACTTGGGCCTGAAGGTGAGCGGAGAAGAGGAAACCAGCAAAGATGACGAGAAAGGGGGGATGTGGAGAGCCCTGCGTTCAGCCAACACTTGCACCCAGAGGCCGTCGGTGCACCCAGCGCCGGCCCAGTCATGGCTTCGGCAGGGAACTCAACAGGCAGAAGCCCACCCCCGGGGAGCTGACCTGCGAGGCAGGGCTGTGGGACAGGAAGGAACGGGACAGATAAAACGTGGCGCCCCAGTGGTAGCGGAGGTGGAAGGAGAACAGCCAGGTGAGGGCGAGGAGACACCGTGGGGTGTCTGTCCTCTTGGGCCGCGCAGGCGCCATATGAAACACAGACCAGCCCTGGCCGGCTTGGCTCAGGGGACAGAGCGTCCAGCTGGGGAATAAAGGGTCTCCGTTCCATTCCAGCCAGGGGCACGTGCCCGGGGGGCGGGCTCGACCCCCAGCAGGGGGTGTGCAGCTGGAGTTGGTCAATGATTGTTTCTCATCACTGATGTTGCTCTCTCTTCCTCTCCCTTCCTCTCTGAAATCAACAATATATATACAGTGGCACCTCAAGATACGAGCGCCCTGACATACGAGATGTTTGAGATACGAGCCGTCGAGCGAGCGATTTTTGCTTTGAAATACGAGCAACAGTTGAGATAGGAGTCATCGCGCGGACCGGCCGGCTGCACACGACCCACCGGTTTATCGCGACTCGAGCGTCTCATCGTTTCCCACGCCTCAAGGTGACGGAACGAATGAAACTCGTATCTTGAGGTACCGCTGTATAGTTTTTACAGAAAAGATAAAGAGACTCCCATTGTTTAGGAGAGGGGGGATGAGTTCCATAGTAAGAAAACACAAGAGAAATAAGCCAGCCAGAGGAAGGTAAGTATCACATGATCTCATTCACCTGTGGAATCTAACGAACCACATTCACCGATGAACACAAATAGGTCCAGAGACAGAGAAGCACCGGACAGACTGTCCCGCCTCCACGGGAAGGCAGGGAGGGTGGGCAGATAGGAGGAGAGCCACGGATGAACTTGTCGGCCCAGGTGCAGAAGCTGTGGACACAGACCCTGGGGTGGTGAGGGCTTGGGATTGGGGGGGCGGGGGCGGGCTGGGAGAGGTCAATGGGGGGAAAGGGACATAGGTGATACTTCCAACAATAAAGATGAAAAAAAAACAAGTAAAGAAAACGCAACCCATGAATGAGTGCTGGCTGGCTGACTTGAAGCAGGCGAGAGTCCCCATCCTGCCAGCAGTACGGGCTGAGCGTGCATGCCTGTCCATGCACACACCACACACACACACACACACACACACACACACACACACGAGCAGAGCACGAGCTGTCCCTGGGGGCCAGTGACGGCAGCGTTTATCCGATCAGCGACACGGATCTGCCACTGAGAGTGGAACAATAAACAGCCGCCCCGCTTTGAAGATAAGGCCTTGTTTAGGGACGCCATCCTCGTGCCCAGATCTGTGGACACGGCCACTTCATTAGGGATGCGATCTCTCTGTGTTCGGTGAGGCAGAGGGAGATTGCCTTTCTAAATGTCCTTTCTTTTTTTTTTTTTAACAGTCTTTGTGTTCAGAGCCAAATTGAGTGTTAAGTACGTACAGGGGGGTCCCCCGAGCGCACAGCCCCCCCCCGGCTGTCGGCATCCCACGCCGTAAGGTCCACTTCCAAAACCGTCGTAACCCATTTAAACAACCAGAGGGTCGCCCCAGACGTGTCCCGGCGGTGAGCAGCGTGCATCGGCGTCGTCTGGCGGGGAGTTACGACCCGACGAGCCAAGACTGTCTTCCAACTTGTTCTAGAAACGGGGCCTCCAGGCACCGAGCCCGGACCTCCCGGGCAGCTGATTCAGCCGAGACCCCCTCCCCAGCCAGGGTCGCAGAAGGAGCTTCAGGGGAAGAAGGATGGGAGACGGAGGGAGGGGCCCCCAGGAGCAGGAAAACGGGAGGAAACGAGTCTGGGGAAAGGAAGGCAGCCCCATGGACACCCACGATCAGCCCAGGGCGGCCTGTTCGGCCCGCCGTCTGCCAGCACGGGGAGGCAAGGAGCCTGAGCTGTCTTAAGGCACTAAGTTTGGGATAAACTGTTGCCACAGCAACAGAACTGACACAATAGCATGCTGTGTGTCTGCGTGTGCACACGTGTGTGTGCGTGCGTGCGTGCTCTCGGATCGCTGTGTAGCGGGGGCCTTGAGGACAGGTGATGCCCACACGGCCTGCGTGTCCCTCAGGCTGCACGCCGCCCGTGCCTCCAGGTGACGACTCCCGGGTCTGAGCAATGTTTAAACAACACCGTGTCGCCGAAACCGGTGCGGCTCAGTGGATAGAGCGTCGGCCTGTGGACTGAGGGGTCCCGGGTTTGATTCCGATCAAGGGCATGGACCTTGGTTGTGGGCACATCCCCAGTAAGGGGGAGGGGGGTGCAGGAGGCGGCTGATCCCGATGTCTCTCTCTCATCGATGTTTCTAGCTCTCTCTCCCTCTCCCTTCCTCTCTGTACAAAATCAATAACATATATTTTTTAAAAATAAGTAAATACAGTGGCACCTCGAGATACGAGTGCCCGAACATACGAGATTTTTGAGATACGAGTCGTCGAGCAAGCAATTTTTGCTTTGAAATACGAGCAACGTTTGAGATAGGAGTCATCGCGCGGATCGGCCGGCTGCACACGACCCACCAGTTCACCGCGACTCGAGCGTCTCATCGTTTCCCACGCCTCGAGGTGACAGAAGGAATTAAACTCGTATCTCGAGGTACCGCTGTAAAAAAAAATAAATGGCACGCGTGTACATGGATCGGGGCCTAGAAAGTGGAAATGGGATGCAAGGAGGAAACCGAGGCTCCCAGGTGGTCCGAATCCCCGGCCAGGAAGAGGCTTTCTGGGGGAGCCGGAGCGGCTCTCTGGCCTGTGGTGGCAGCGTTTGGCAAGCAGACCTGGAACCTGGGCTGCTGTCTGCCAGCGGTGTCCCCTCCCACGGACCCCCCTCACGGGATGAGCACCCCAGAGGGGGGG
>JAAGEH010000113.1:285077-300551 GCA_011751065.1 Lasiurus cinereus
GTACCAGCTTCCCCTGCCCCAACTCTGGGTACCAGCTTCCCCTGCCCGCACCTCTGGGTAGCCCTGCTGAGAGCATGGCCTCTGCTTAAAGACAACCCAGAACCCAGCCGCCCTGTCCTCCCAGGGGGAGGGAAGGGGGTGTGTGGGGGGTGTCCTTTGCAGAGCCCGCCCTGCCCACAGGCTTCCTCAATGCCCCGTCACTGGGCATCTGTTTCCCATCAGAAGCCGGAGCCAGCCCTGGGCCCCGGGGCCGGCTGGTCCGCACACCGCGGGCCAGAGCTCCCCTAATGACCAGTCCGTGCCGGCCGGGGGGCAGCCCCGCAGAACAGAGTGCCTAACAGAGCCGTCTGGAGAGTCTCCCGGGCACCCCGGCTCAGCAATTAGAGTCTCCGACAGGCGCTGCCATCAGATCTCCGCACACCTCCTGGCCAAGTGGAAATGGTCCCCCAGGAGCCTGCGGGGAAGATGAAAGGCGGGGCGCCTGAGGTCCAGGCCAGGGGGGTCACTGGGGGAGAGGGAGCTGTGTGTGCGGGGAGGGGGCAGGCGGCCGGCACTGGGCACCGTGTGGCGTGTAATGATTTAACCCCGATTCACCAGGCGGTCTGCAGAAAGCCAGCTCCAAATCCAAAGAGGACCACAGCAAGACCCATCATCATTAAAATGCCAAGAGCCAGGGAACAGGACGCTGAGGCCGCCCTCTAAGGAAGGAGCTGTTTTCCTTGGAGACAGAGAGAGAATGTTAAAAGCAGCAAGAGAAAAACAGTTGATTACCTACAAGGGAGCACCCATACGACTGTCAGCTGATTTCTCAACAGAAACCATGCAGGCCAGACGGGAGTGGCAAGAAATATTCAACGTGATGAACAGCAAGAACCTACAACCAAGAATAATCTATCCAGCAAAGCTATCATTCAGAATTGAAGGGCAGATAAAGAGCTTCACAGCCAAGAAAAAGCTGAAGGAATTCATCAACTCCAAACCAGTATTATATGAAATGCTGAAAGGTACCCTTTTAGAAGAGGAAGAAGAAAAAGGTAAAAGATAAATTATGAACAACAAATACCTATCTATCAACAAGGGAATCTAAAAATCAAGGGAATTAAAAATCTGATGAACAGAATAAACTGGCGAATAGAATAGAATCAGGAGCACAGAAAGGGAGTGGACTGGTAATTCTCAGGGGTAAAGGGGTGAGGGGGGTGCAGGGAGACTGGACAAAAATCATACACCTATGGATGAGGTCAGCGGGAGGGAGGTAAGGGCAGAGGGAAGGGTGGGAGCCGGGTGGAGGGGAGCTATGGAGGGGAAAAAAGAGAGACAAATGTAATAATCTGAATAATAAAGATTTAATTTTTTAAAAAAGCCAGCTCCAAGCTTGTGTCGTCCGCCCCCCACATGACTGCCCCCCCTCCCGCTGCCCCCCGCTCCCAGGCCTCAGGAACCTGGGAAGGTGCATGCGTGCCTGTGTGGCGGGCACCCCAGGACCGCTGAGAGCCGGCTCCACAGGCAGCGGCACCCGGGCGGCCTCGGTGTTCCAGCAGCAGATCCCAACCTGCTCTCAGGGGGTCACTGAGCCAGGACGACACCGGAAGGAAGGTGTGTGTGCCAGGGACCCCGGGGACAAGGACGGGGTCAGAAGTCACCCCGAGAGGAAATCTGGCCCCGGCGCCCGCGGCCGCCCATCTCTGTGCCAGGAAGCGCGCGTCTCACAAATCAGAGACGGGCCGTGACCCCCGAGTGCCGCCCGACCTCTGACCTCATCAGTGACACCGGCCGGCACGTGGGGCCACTTACCCCCGGGCCGCGGGGGGACAGCAAGGGGGAGGAGGGGCCGGTGGGCAGGTCCCTGAGGACATGGGGGGGCCTCGCTACTTGTTGGCATCTTTACGGCTTCCCCTAGAGGCCATCCTGGTTAACAGACGGCTTCACCGTGGGCTGCGCAATAGACAAAACGCCTTTTTTTTTTGCCGGAACCGGTGTGGCTCAATGGATAGAGCATCGGCCTGCGGACTGAAAGGTCCCAGGTTCGATTCCGGTCGGGGGCATGTGCCTTGGTTGCGGGCACATCTCCAGTGGGGGGCGTGCAGGAGGCAGCTGATCCATGTCTCTCTCTCATCGATGTTTCTGACCTTCTATCCCTCTCCCTTCCTCTCTGTAAAAAATCAATAAAATATATTTTTTTAAAAAAACGCCTTTTTTCTTCTTAGTGTTTTTAATCTCTTTCAAGCTTCATCTCGGCTATCTCAGGGAGAAGTCTCCATGGCATGGACCAGGTCTCTTTGAATGGCTGAATGGACTGTCGCTCCAGTTTCCTAAGTCAGACTCAAAAGTCACCAAACACCTGATCCCAGCCAGAGCCAACGCTGGCTTTCCACTGAGAATCTGTGTGACACCATTGTGACTTCATAGAGGGGGGAGCAAGAGTCTTCACTGCAGCCAAAACCGGTGTGGCTCAGTGGATAGAGCGTCAGCCTGCAGACTGAAAGGTCCCAGGTTCGATTCCGGTCAAGGGCCTGTACCTTGGTGGCAGGCACATCCCCAGTAGGGGGCGTGCAGGAGGCAGCTGATCGATGTCTCTCATCAATATTTCTGTGGTTCTGGATGGTGTCCGTTCTGTCTTGTAGCTGCAGTGTTGAAATGGTTGTGCAGGCCGTCCAGGAAGGCAGACGGGCAGGGGGAGAGGCGGGAGCCCGGCTCGTCCTGGGCCTCTGGGTTTGCCATCCGAGTCAGACCCTGGGGGCTCGGGGCCGTCGGGGGAGGACAGCGGAGGGGGCGCTCCCGTGGTCAGAGCCCCAGCAGCCCCCGCCAGAGGCCGGCATGTGTCCGTCTTGGCGGAGCTGAAATCTATTTCCTCGGGGCTTGACAGATGATGATAGCACCCACATGTTCCGAAGAGCGTCAGACGGGTTTACCGCAGCAGGGAAACCGTCTGCCATCCACAAGAAGCTTGGCTGAGGGGTGACTGAAGCGAAATGTATATATATATTTTTTTTTAATATTTTATTGATTTTTTTTACAGAGAGGAAGGGAGAGAAAGAAACATCGATGAGAGAGAGACATCGATCAGCCATCTCCTGCACGCTCCACAGTGGAGATGTGCCCGCCACCAAGGTCCATGCCCCCGACTGGAATCGAACCTGGGACCTTTCAGTCCGCAGGCCAACGCTCCATCCACTGAGCCAAACCGGTCTCAGCCAAAATATATTTTTGAAAAGAAAAACATTAAACTCAGGCAGCATGGCTCAGGGGTTGAGCATCGACCAATGAACCAGGAGGTCCCGGTTTGGTTCCCAGTCAGGGCACATGCCTGGGTGGCGGGCTCGATCACCAGTAGGAGATGTGCAGGAGGCAGCCGATCCATGATTCTCTCTCATCACTGATGTTTCTCTCTCTCTCTTTCTCCCTTCCCCTTCCTCGCTGAAATCAATAAGAATATTTCAATTTTTTGCCGAGACCGGTTTGGCTCAGTGGATAGAGCATCGGCTTGCGGACTGAGAGGTCCCAAGGTTCGATTCCGGTCGGGGGCATGTACCTTGCTTGCGGGCACATCTCCACTGTGGGGCGTGCAGGAGGCGGCTGATCGATGTCTCTCTCTCATCGATGTTTCTGACTTTCTCTCTCCCTTCCTCTCTGCAAAAAATCAATAAAAATATATATTTTAAAAAAAGAATATTTTAATTTATTTTTTTAAATATATTTTATTGATTGTTTACAGAGAGGAAGGGAGAGGGACAGAGAGCTAGAAACATCGATGAGACAGAGACATAGATCAGCCACCTCCTGCACGCCCTCTACTGGGGATGTGCCCACCACCAAGGTACATGCCCTTGACCGGAATCGAACCTGGGACCTTTCAGTCTGCAGGCTGAAGCTCTATCCGCTGAGCCACACTGGTTTTGGCTATAAGAACATTTTTTTAAAAAAACCATGAAGACCTTCAGTGCTTTGCAGGACCATCAGGCTCAGCAACCTGGGAACTTGGAGTCTCGGGGGAGAACGCTCCTCCCAGAGGCCCCGGGTGGCGACGGGGGGCTGGTGTCTGAGCCCAGGAACCCTCTCAAAGTGACGGATTTCCCAGGCCCCTCGGGGCCCGGCCCTGGGGCTGGCAAACTGAAAGCCTCGCCAGGGAATCTGGCCGAGCCGCTGAGACGAACACGCTTCGTCAGTGTCCCCAAACGTCGTGTTCAGAAACCAGACTTGAATCTGAGCGGAATCTCACGTTCCCGCCCCCGTTTTGTGTGGTGTTTTGTGTGGTTGTTTTTTTCAGTAAATGTGTGACAGTGAAACCTGTAATCTAAAATTCTGAGTGTAGGCAAAGTCTTACATTCTCTCGGTGAAAATCCCTGGCTGAAAGGAGGAGGATGAGGAGAACGGGGGAGCGAGGGGAGGTGGCGGGAGCCGTCTATATTCTGACTGCCTGTGCGCCTGGGAAGATGCGGATTCTGTCCAGTTACCGGTCTTCAGCCGAGAACCGCTTGTTATGCTTTCCTGAGACATATATGCACCCCAGCGAGCAAAAAGGCCTCTTCTCCTCTGAGCCAGGGGGAGCAAATCCACGTGCCTTCCTCCTTTCCCCCCAGGAGTGGAGGACCAGGGCCTGCACCCCCGGGAAGGGTGTGCGGTGGTAGACCAGCTCTCCGAGAGGCACGGCAACATCGGCATCCCCAGCGCCTGTCGGTGTCCAGGCAAACCTTCCCCCCGTGGCTGATTTCCAGGCACCCGCCGTGTAACAACCAGCTCCCCCAGGACCTACCGACTGGTCTCAGAAGAGAGCAGCCAGATCCAGCCCACCGCGGCCTTGAAGACTTGTCAGTACAGTGGTACCCCGAGATACGAGTGCCCTAACCTACGAGATTTTTGAGATACGAGCCGTCGAGCGAGCGAGTTTTGCTTTGAAATACGAGCAACATTTGAGATAGGAGTCATCACGCGGATCGGCCAGCTGCACACGACCCACCCGTTTACCGCGACGCGAGCGTCTCCTAGTTTCCCACGCCGCAAGGTGACGGAAAAACCTCATATTGACAACGGTTCAAACTGTTTATGTTATTTCCTACACTTTCTCTTGTCCCGTTCTCACAGCGACCTCAGGATACAGGGATTAGCCACTCCTTACGAACGAGGAAGCTAAGGCTCAGGCAGGTCCCCTAACTTCTCCGGGGTCTCCATGACAGAGCGGGCTCACACCAGGTCTCCTAACTCGAGAGTTTTCTTTCAAACCCTCCCCCAAATGATCTTTGTACATGCCAGGCTGAAAGGCCCACCATGGGTTCAAGAAACTAAGCATGAGCCGAAACCGGTGTGGCTCAGTGGATAGAGTGTCAGCCTGCTGACAGAAAGGTCCCGGGTTCGATTCCGGTCAAGGGCATGTACCTGGGTTGCAGGCACATCCCCAGTGGGGGGCGTGCAGGAGGAGGTGGATCGATGTCTCTCTCTCATCGATGTTTCTAGCTCTCTATCCCCCTCCTTTCCTCTCTGTGAAAAATCAATAAAATATATTTTAAAAAAAGAAAGAAAGAAACTAAGCGTGAGCTTCAGCCAGGAGCCGTGCGGGAAGAGGCGTGATCTCCTGGCGAGGGTCAGAGTTCACCTGCTTAGACCGCCTTCCTGCTGCAGGCACGGGGGGACCGATGGGTCTATCTCCTTCCCAGGAAGCATCATGCCAAAGGCTTTACCTCCCGAGCCACGGTTCACCAAACCGAAGGCACTGCTCACCCCGAGATCCTAGAACACCCATCTATGACGACCTCTTCTCCAGGGCGCTATGAGTAGGAACAGACTCAAGAAGGATCTAGAACCGGGTAGACCTTTCTCTGCCCGCCTCGGTTCACCCACAGCCCACCCAGCCACCCACCTGCACCCCCAGACTGCACCTCCCCTGGCCCAGACACAGACGCTCTCTCTCGAGAATAACGATCAGCGGGTACATAGAGACTGCAACCCACAAGCTGCTCTGTAGACCTCGTCATAGAATGAGGCGGCCTTTCTGTGGGCGCGGGGGGAGTGGTGGGGGGAGAGGGGGGTGTGAGGATGATGGGGCAGACGACAGAGGCTCCTTGGAGCTGACCCTGAACCCAGACACACCCTGCCGGCGGAGCCGGGCAGTCCTTCCCACCAAACCCTCCTCCCCCCCCATTCCGCCCTGTGGTTGGGAGGCCTCGCACCCGCTGGAGGGCGGCGAGCCGAGCTGGCCCACAAAGACGTAAGCCCCGCCGAAACCGGTGTGGCTCAGCGGACAGAGCGTCGGCCTGCGGACGGCAAGGTCCCAGGTTCGATTCCGGTCAAGGGCATGGACCTTGGTGGCGGGCACATCCCCAGTAGGGGGCGTGCAGGAGGCGGCTGATGGATGTCTCTCTCTCATCGATGTTTCTAGCTCTCTATCCCTCCCCCTTCCTCTCTGTAAGAAATCAATAAAATATATTAAAAATAAAGACTTAAAAAAAAAAAGATGTAAGCCCCTCAGCATCACAGCCAGTGCCCAGCTCCAGGGCCCCCCACCCCCACCCCCTGACAACTGCAGGGCAGGACGGGCCTCTGAGCAGAGGAACTGGGAGCCCGTGGCCCTGGGAGAAGCCGGGGACAAGGAGGTAACAGGGGGTGGGGTGGAGGGGAGGGCTAGAGTGCGGCCCCCGGGCCAGGGTCTCACTATGGACGGAGGAGACAGCCATCTTCAAAGACGCTGGCAAATTGCACTTCAAGGGAACGGACCGCCCGTTTCTGGGAAAGGCGCGCAGGCGGCCATTCGCTCATTAGCCCATTAGACATCAGAGGAGCAGAGGCGCCCAGGCTCGCAGCCCCGAGAACCACATGAAGGGCCCCACCCGCACCCCTCCGTGCTCAGGGTTTGGGGGGGGTGCTCTCTGCCACCCTTCCTGGCAGTGATTGCTTCCCCCTTCTCCTTCCCCCCCAAAATACTTGGAGGCTTTTTTAAAAACAGACACACACACATGGGATCCGTGTTCCTGGAGAGCAAGGCCAGCGTCTGGCTTGAGGGGGGAGAAGTGGGAGGGGGGAGCCCCACAGGCAGCGCTGAGCCGGGCCCCCCTCGGGGCCTCGCCCTGGCGCCTCGGAGCACAGCCCTGCTGGGAAAGGCCGGCCGGAAAGCGCTGGGAGGAAGCCCTAATTGAAGCAATCTGACCTTTTGTTCCCAAAATAATCCGCCAGCAGAAATATCTGCTAATCTGTTTGTGATGACAGGGACGGCTTTTTCCACCCGCGAGGAAAGGGAACAATAGAGACGCTTACACTTTCGGAGGGAGCGGAAGTGGGTCCCAGGGGCCACCCAGCTGTCACCAGCAACAGGCGGGGCGGGGGGGGGAGGAGGGAGGGGAGAGGGGTAGTTGAGGGGGTATTTGGGGGGAAAGAGGCCCCGGCCTTCCAGGATGCCCCACGGCTTTTGCCGCATGAAACCATCTCTAGTGGGGGGCGGGGGGCGGTCCCAAGGGGTCCCCGCTCCAAGACCCTCCGTCTGCACTCGGGCACGCATGCCCATGCACACACACCCTTCACCTGTGCGGTCTGTGCTCCGGGGTGTCTCCCGGAGGACAAGCAGAGACGGGAAGGCAGGAGAGAATGCTCCCTCTGCCCACGGGTCTCGGTGCCTTTGAACTTGGCACTTGACCTGTTGCCCTCTGAGAGATTGGGGCACAACGTCCTTATCTCAGCAACTCCCCACCTCGCTCAGAGCACAGCATGCCTGCCCCGCCCCCCCAGCACACATCCTACATCCCCCACACCACATACAACACACATACCACATACAACACCTCCACACACACAACACGCACCTGCATGTGAGCACACACACCTCACAGGCCATGTGTAACACACCGTGGGTAGCCAGAAGATGATCTCTGAACGCATGATCATCTGGCCTCTCCGTGTCAATTCTATAGAATAAAAGGCGAATATGCAAACGGTCCCCTCGACCAGGAGCTCGACCAGCAGGCAAGCCCATGTCTGTTGGCACCACTGGGAAAGGGGGGCTGCTGGCATCTAAGGGGTGAAGGTCAGGGCGCTGCTAACACCCAACCAGTGCCCAGGGCTGACCCCGGCAGGAAGGACACGGCCCAAGTGTCAGTAACGTGAGGCCAGAAGCCGGCTTTACGGGCGCGCCGGTGGGCGTGCAGTGCGTCATCGCGGCTGCTAAGTGGCCGTGGTCGCAACACATTTAGGACCAGAAAGCCCCCGGGGAAGAGCACCCCGTGGTCATGGATGTGCCACCGAGGAACGGCGGGCGGAAATGTCCCAAATGAGGTCACGTGTTCTCCGGGGCCCGTGAGCATCTTCACTCCAGGTGCACAGTTCTCTGCACACCACCCTGCACGGTCACTGCCCCCCAAGTCAGGTCTCCTTCCTCACCCTTTCCCCCCTTTCCTCTTCCCCACCTGCTCCCACTCCTTCCTCTCCAGTGAGCACACACAGCTGTCTGTGTGTGTGAGTGGGTGTTTTTTTTTTAATATATCTTATTGATTTTTTACAGAGAGGAAGGGAGAGGGATAGAGTCAGAAACATCGATGAGAGAGAGAGACATCGATCAGCTGCCTCCTGCACGCCCCCTACTGGAGATGTGCCCGCAAGCAAGGTACATGCCCCCGACCAGAATCGAACCTGGGACCTTTCAGTCTGCAGGCTGACGCCCTATCCACTGAGCCACACCAGTCTCGGCAGGAGTGGGTTTTGCTCGATCCTCCAGCTTTTCACCCAGCCCTGCACCCCAACCCCTGCCTTCCGACAGCTGGAGGTGGACCCTGGCTGCTTCCGCCCTCAGCTGCTGAAGGATGCTGCCGGGACATGGGTGCACAGCTGTCGCTTCGAGACCCCCTTCCCTCCGTGGGAACTGCTGGGTCACATGGGAGTTGGCCCAGGACCCTGCCCAACCCAACCGCAAAGTCTGCTCTGCTCGGCCAGTCCCACCCAAGCCTGGGGACGAATGAGAGGGCACGGTCCTCTCGTGGCAAAGCCACGTGCCAGTCCCTGCACAATGATGGCCAAAGGCGAGAGCCGTAGGTTTGACCTTATGATCTGAACCTGTGGCCCCACGTGGCTGAGTGAAATGGGCTGCGGGAGGTGCAGCAAGTCAACAAGGCTTGATCAGGTGCATGGAATTGAGTGGATTCAAGGCCCGCGAGAACGCTGTAACCAGCACCTGCTCTTGCGCGTTCTTGGACAGCGGCTGTCCCCATGGGTGTGAGCCGGACCCTCTTCGTGGCTGGGTTGGCATTTCCCTGACGGCCTGATGGCCTAACGGCTCGTGATGCTGAGCATCTCTCCGTGGGCCGCTGGGCCGTTTTTATACCTGCTGTTCGCGTCCTGTGGGTTAGAGCTTCGTCCCGTGGCCACATCTCACCACCAGGCAGGCCGGGAGATGCCAGGCAGTGGGCATTGCGCTATCTCTCTGTTCTGCCTGACTGTGAGAATCTCTTTCCACGTCCTGCGTGGTTCAGGGTTCCCGGGTCAGGGTTCGGGTTCTGGAGGAGGCCGCACGCCAACAAAATGAGAGACTAGAAAACATTAATTTGGCGATATTGGGGGGGACAGGCGGGAGCCTTCCTCTACGGTCTAGTGGAAAGGACTGCCCCTTGCTCTGGCCTTTTTCTCCCTTTTATTAAGGCTCTGGGACACACCCCTAGCCTTTAGGCAGGACATAACAAAAACAGAAATTCACGTGAAACCAACAGGTGGAGGCCGCCTCAGCTAACAATGTTTTCATCTAAACAGTGAGTGATTAGCTCTGACCTTTCAGAGCAGTTAAGGTGGACCAGCCTTCTGGCCTCCTGTTTACATCCATTTAAGTGAGAACAATGTTTGGTTTCCGACACCTGACGATGTCACCACTGACCTACAGCTGAGACTTCCACATTGCCTGCCTCCCAGTTCCTGTGGGTCAAGAGCGTGGGCACGGCTTACCTGGGTCTTTGCCTGATGGCAGTGAAGGGGTTGGCAGGGGCTGCAGCCTCATCTGAGGCTCAACTGGGGATGGATCCGCTTCCACGCTCACTCTGGTGGCTGGCAGGACTCCGGTCTGTGAAGTCCTCGATGGACACTCCGGTTTCTTGCTGGAGAATCCGCCAGAAGCTTCCCGATTCTATGGAGAGCGGCTACAGGGTTTGGATCCGGTTCAAGCCTGGGAACGAATGAGAGGGCACAGTCCTCTCGTGGCAAAGCCACGTGCCAGTCCCTGCACAATGATAGCCAAAGGTGAGAGCCGTAGGTTTGACCTTATGATCTAAACCTGTGGCCCCACGTGGCTGAGTGAAATGGGCTGGGGAGGTGCAGCAAGTCAACAAAGCTTGATCAGGTGCATGGAATTGAGTGGATTCAAAGCCTGTGAGACTGTTGTAACCACGCCCTCACTTTGCCTCGTGGAATTCGGCTATAAAATGAAGACTCAGCTTGCAGGCTGTGGTGCTGTCTCTCCATCAGAGAGGACAGGGTCCCACCTAGCACCAGCTTTATTCTCTTGCCTGTCTTTTCTGAATCCTTCACCGCCCCCACCCCCACCCCCTTGAGGTTCACCCCTGGCCAGGCCAGCTTGGCACACCATTCCTTGGAGCCACTGGAGTTCCTTGTCCCTTGAGATTTTCTCAAAGCCAACCAAATGGAGAGACTCCAGCAAGATGAAGGCTGCCTCTTTAAAGATATTCTTTATTGATTTCAGAGAGGAAGGCGAGGGAGAAAGCGATAGAAACATCAGTGATGAGAGAGAATGACTGATGGGCTACTCCTGCATGGCCCCTTCTGGGGATCGAGCCCACTGCCCAGGCATGTGCCCTGACTGGGAATTGAACCATGGCTTCCTGGTTCAGAGGTCAAAGCTTTCCACACAGTGTGAAAAGTATGGCCACTGGTGCATGCAGGGCCTCAGATTGCGAGAGGGATGTCTGACTGCCAGTTTAGGTCCAACATCTCTCAAGGGGGTCCCCTGGTTCATGAGCCACGCCAGCCGGGCTGGTACTACCATGTTATATACATATTCACACACAGAGTCAGGTATGTCCTGGCTACCTTTGAAATATTCTATTGGTTAGAAGCAACTCACATGTCCCGCCCACACACCAGTGGTGGAGACCATGCAAGGGCAAGAACATCAGGAGCCAGGGATTGTGAGTATCTTGGAGAGTGACACCGAGGCCTCTCTAGAATTCCGGGACAATGGGAGCAGGGATTTCAGAGGACAGCCCGCTACTCGTCTCCTCCACAGCATGTTGCAAATATTTTTTCTTAGCGATGGAAAAATGCGAGGTGGGAAATCAGCTCCATCTTTTAATGTGGTGGTCGTTTTGTGGCCGGTATTTTAAATGTATGGTACTTTAAATTTGTTTATGTTGACACACAGAAGCTCTGCATTTATGTGAAGTCAAATGTATCAGTATTTTTTTTCTTTACAGCTTATGAGTCACATCATGTCAGGAAAGGTCTTCTTCCTCCAAGATTGAATGAAATTCCACCCACGTGGTCTCCTGAAATAACTCATTCTTCTGGCCAAGCGCCCCGCCCAGGTGGGGGGGGGGGACGTTTGCTTCACGACCAGGGTAATTTGTTTGCATAAACTATTTTGCTGCTGACTCGCTTGGAAAGCTGTTTGTTCACAATTTTGCTCATCAGTGACTTTTTAAGGAGGAGAAGTGGGATCTCAGCAAATTATTTTCACCCTTTAATAGACGATTCTTCGTGTGGCTCTAAGATAAGCAATAAAATTTCACAGAAAGCTCTTTTTCAGTGCAAAATCAGCATCGTTCGCGGACAGACAATGATACCGTGTACCGCAGCGATGCTGGGCCTTTCTCGCATAGCGCCCAATGCCCTGTGGCCCTGGACATTTACCCTCAGAGGCCACTCCACGGCTGTGTGTTTACCTCCAGAGAGAAAAGTAAGATTATGTCAGTCTGGTCCATTCACTGACCACCCCCTCCCTCTCCAACAGAGGACAACTTATTGGGGAACCGTAGAGAAACTCATGCCCCTCTTTTCCTTCAGCCAGTATGTAGGGCACCCCCGCTCTGGGCAAAACACCCTGTGCAAAGTGTGACGCTGCTAGCAATGTACAATGAGGGGCCTGATGATGGTAATCTCTGAACGCATGATAATCTGGCCTCTCGGTGTCTATCCCATATAATAAAAGGCTAATATGCAAATTGTCCCCTCGACCAGGAGGTCAACCAGCAGGCAGGCAGGCGAACTGCCCACGTCCCCTCCCCCTGGCCAGGCTGGCCAGATCCCACCCATACACAAATTCATGCACCAAGACCCCTAATACACACACACACACACACACACACACATGTACACACTGAGTGGCCAGATTATTATGCGTTCAGAAATCATTATAATCTGGTCACTCAGCGTATCCTATCTAATAAAAGGGTGATATGCAAATTGACCATTACTCCAACAACACACAAGATTGCTGCCCCCATGTGGTCAAAGATGGCTGCTCCCATGTGGACACAAGATGGCCACCACAAGATGGCCAGCAGAGGAGGGCAATTAGGAGGGGCCAGGCCTGCAAGGAAGAGCAGTTGGGGGCAATCAAGCCTGCCAGGGAGGACAGTTAGGGGTGACCAGGCCTGCAGGGGAGGGCAGTTAGGGGCAAACAGGCTGGCAGGGGAGTAGTTAGGCATCAATCAGGCTGGCAGGGGAGTGGTTAGGGGGTGATCAGGCTGGCAGGCAGAAGCGGTTAGGGACAATCAGGAAGGCAGGCAGGCAAGCCGTTGGGAACCAGCAATCCTGGATTGTGAGAGGGATGTCCCAGATTGGAGAGGGTGCAGGCTGGGCTGAAGGACACACACCCCGTGCATGAATTTCATGTACCGGGCCTCTAGTACTGTGTGTGTGTATATGTATATACCTTGAAAACATTGCCGTCAGCACAGGCACATCACATGTCAGCTCTCGGACTCTACTTCTGTGATGATATTACAATATCCGTCTCCTTCCGTCTACCAGGTGGCGCCCAGACCTTCCAGCGTGGCCACCGGGGCCGCAGTGGCTACAGCAGAGAGTAAACAGGTGGCGAGAAGAGGCCGCTATGTCGCGTCTCTTTGCACCTGCCACATGGGTAGACTCTGCAATACCCACCCTTTTGCAAGCCCAGAACTGAGGTCCGGGACGCTTGCGCAGGAGATGCGGATCTCTGTGGGTAAACGCAGGGGTGGGTGGAACCCGGTCACGTCTCCACAGCTCAGCAGCTTTTCCGCCGGCCCGATCAGTCCCCCCCTTCCCCCACCACCACCACCACCATCACCTTCCCGAGCTGCGGCAGAGTCCCAGGCCCGTGCACAGGTCTTAGGTGCTGAGAGGAGCGAAGGGGCCCTTGATCCGCGCCTGCCCCTGGCCCACGGGACCCCGCCTCCCCGCTCTGCCCAAAGGAACAGCGTCTGCCTGCCGGGAGAGGCCGCCCCTCATCGCTGGTGATAACACGCTGGAGTTGCACCGAAACTGCAAGAGGGCCGAGACCGGTGTGGCTCAGTGGATAGAGCGTAGGCCTGCGGACTGAAAGGTCCCAGGTTCCATTCCGGTCGGGGGCATGTACCTTGCTTGCGGGCACATCTCCACAGTGGGACGTGCAGGAGGCGGCTGATCGATGTCTCTCTCTCTTCTATGTTTCTGACTTTCTATCCCTCTCCCTTCCTCTCTGTGAAAAATCAATAAAATATATTTTTTTAAAAAACTGCAAGAGGAAAAACCCTGAGAAACACTGGTGAGCCGTCCCCAGACCTTCCCCAGGCTGCCGCGTGTGGAGCGTGTGGAGCGTGTTCCTTGGCTGCCAGGTCCGGGAAAGGGGAGAGTGATGCTGATAGGAAGGTCTGTAAAGCCTTTGCCAGTGCCCGTCGCCAGCAGCAGCGAGGCTTTGTGGGGCAAGACTGCCCCCTGGTGACCAACGTCGGCCTGGCTGTTTCTGTGCCTTCCTCCAGCGGCGGTGGCAGGAGCTGCGGGGACAGGCAGCGCCTCTGTCTGCACCCCTCACCCTCTCGCAGTCCGGACGGAAGTGTGCAGGGGGCACCCCCTCTCCGTGAGGCCGCTGCAGGCTGTGCAATGCGCTCCCAGCGGACAAGCACCTGCGGCCCCCCCCTGCAGAGGCCTCACTCCCCTCCTGGCCTCTGTGCTTAACGGTCCCCGGGAGGGAGGGAACTACCTGCAGGTGCCCCGGGAGGTGAGGTGGCAATTCCTTCCGGACACGAAGCTGACCTTCTAGATCAGTGGCTCTCTGCCTTCCTCAGGCCGCGACCCTTGCATACAGCTCCTCATGGGGTGGTGACCCCCAACCATGAAATGTTGCTCCTGTGATGCATCGTGATGTCAATATCTGCATTTTCCGAGGGTCTCAGGCGACCCCTGTGAAAGGGATTGTGACCCACAGGTTGAGAACTGCTGTTCTAGATGTTTCGCATTAACAACCGACTGCTGCTCAAAATAATTCCGGTGGCTTCTCTTAAATATATTTTATTTATGTATTTATTTATTTGTTTGTTTGTTTGTTTTTAATATATTTTATTGATTTTTTTTGCAGAGAGGAAGGGAAAGGGATAGAGAAACATCGACGAGAGAGAGACATCAATCAGCCGCCTCCTGCACGCCCCCCACGGGGGATGTGCCCGCCACCAAGGCACATGCCCTTGTCCGGAATCGAACCCGGGACCCTTCAGTCCCCAGGCCGACGCTCTATCCACGGAGCCACACCAGTTTCGGCCACATATACTTTTATTGATTTCAGAGAGGAAGGGAGCAGGAGAGAGAAACATCCCCACGAAGGGGCGTGCAGGAAGCAGCCCATCAGCGAGTCCCTCTTGTCACGGATGGCTCTGTCCCTCTCACCCTCTCCCCTCCTCTCTGAAGTCAATAAAAACATGCATTTAAAATAAAATAAAATAAAATAGAAGGCGGACTCTCCCTGCGCTGTGGTGAGGACCGGGAAGCGCGCTGCGAGCCCGGTGTCACACGTGTTTTCTCACCAGGCGGGGCACGTGGGTAAACACCTGAGCCCCGGAGCGCCGGGTTGATGGGCTTTGGATGCATCGAACACCGCGCAGCACCCCCTCGCCGTGTCCTCCAAAGCTGGGAGGGCTCCGGGGGAGATGGCCCCCCGGCGGGCACCCCAGAAGGCTGCCCTGGAAACTCACGTCTTCCCTCCAAGGGATTTCGCTCCGCGGGGTGTGGGGGCCCGGGCGCGCTGTTTTCTCTGTTCTACGTGGATTTCTTTATGATCGTAACATTCAGGTGGCCCGGCCGGCGTGGCTCCGTGGTGGAGCCTCACCTGTGAGCCAGGAGGTCACGGTTCGGTTCTCCATCAGGGCGCATTCGCGGGTCGCGGGTTCGATCCCCAGTGTGGGGCGTGCAGGAGGCAGCTGATGTTTCTCTCTCTCTCCTTTTCCCTTCCTCTCTGAAATCAACAAATTATATATGTATATATATATAGTTTTTTCATATGTCTGGGAGAGTAAATGGAGAAAATTCTGTATAAATCAAGAGGAG
>JAAGEH010000113.1:300561-389001 GCA_011751065.1 Lasiurus cinereus
AGAACTTAGGGAGCTGATGGACGATAGAACTTAGGGAGCTGATGGTCTAGAACTTAGGGAGCTGATGGACTAGAGAACTTAGGGAGCTGATGGTCTATAGAACTTAGGGAGCTAATGGACTAGAGACCTAGGGGAGAAACAGGATGACTGTCAGAACTCCAAGCAGATCATTAGTCCAAACGCAGGAACGCTTTGGGGGTTCTAAATAACATTGAAACGTTTTCGACAAAACGAACTTCATCTCTTAAAGGCGCCAGCCCTTCTGCGAACTTGCAGTTAACAGCAGCGCATCCTGCCCTTTCCTCGGGCGCCTTTCAAGTTCACTGCGGCCCGAGGGCTCAGATGGAAGTGGGGGGGGGGCCGCCCCTTTCCTTTGAAATACATACACTCGGAGCTATTTTGGAATCGGTCATGTTTAATATCGGGTTTACAGCGTACAGACACGAGTAGATGAGCGACCTCACGTTTTCCTAGGAAGAGAGGGAGCAGGCGGCCAAGTCGTTCCCGCGCGGTTGAAAGCCGGGGCTCCCGCCGGGAGAGGGCCCGCCCGGAATTTCTGAGTCACCGCCCGCCTCTCCGCGGTCTGGCAGCCACATGGTGGCTCAGGACACAGGTGGTTTTGCCATAAACATCAAAGGCCCACACGTGACCCCATGGAGACCCCGCCGGGTCCGGCCGTGAGAAGGCCTTGGAGGTGCCCGGAGCCCTGCCTGGCCCGGGACCTGGCCTCGGCCCGCACGTCCGGTGCAGGGGGGGGGGGGGGCGGGCGTGGGTGGGGGAAACCTCCGGCCGGACCCAGCCGGGGGGGGCGGTCGGGGCTGAGCGGGCCCCCCGTGCTGGCTGTGGGATCTGTGCCCTGGGACAGCCACGCTGGCCCGGCAGCTGCTGGCAAGGCCTCACCAGGCTGGTGAGAGGAGTTCTGCCCAAAAGACAGGCTTCCAAATCCCGTCCTGCCATCCGGAGCCCAGCCCGAGGCCGGTGCTGCTATTTCAGCGTGTGTTTTTAATATATTTTACTGATTTTTTACAGAGAGGAAGGGAGAGGAATAGAGAGTTAGAAACATTGATGAGAGAGAGACATCGATCAGCTGCCTCCTGCACGCCCCCTACTGAGGATGTGTCCGCCACCAAGGTACATGCCCTTGACCGGAATCGAACCTGAGACCCTTCAGTCCGCAGGCTGACGCTCTACCCACTGAGCAACACCGGTTTCGGCTATTTCAGCGTCTTATCTCAGCCCCACGGATCCCCGACGGCCGTGTCTTAGCCCCGGCCACATGCCCGCATTGTCCTCCCAGTGGGTCTGGAGTCGCTCTACCCAGCCTGTGCCAGGAGTTCGGTTGGCAGACCTGGCTTCAGGGAGAGGATGGCAGGACAGCGAGGCCCGGGCCGGAGCTCAGCCTCCACAGAAGCCTGTGATGGCCACACAGCCGCTCCTGGAGACACCACCCATCCGCAGCCTGGCCCCCGTCAGGGTGGCCTGGTCACAGGCGCTGGTCACCCCCAGCTCCACCGGCTGTGGCCAGGCAGGCAGAGCTGCTGGTCTTCTGGAGCCTCCCGCCCTGCAGGCCGAGCCAGTGTCCGGGGGCCACAGTTTCCAGACTCCCGGCTGGTTCCGGCCGTGAGGCCTGGAAGCCACACAGCAGCCCCGGCCAGACACAGAGCAGAGCCGGCGGGGCACTGCCAGGGTCCGACTGCCCTACTCCGTCACATGGGTCTTGGTGTCGTGGTGGGTAAACAGGCTCTTTCTAGGCCTCTGTCAAGAATGACAGGAGCCGAGACCGGTTTGGCTCAGTGGATGGGGCGTCGGCTTGCGGACTGAAAGGTCCCAGGTTCGATTCCGGTCGGGGGCATGTACCTTGCTTACGGGCACATCTCCACTGTGGGGCGTGCAGGAGGCGGCTGATCGATGTCTCTCTCTCATTGATGTTTCTGACTTTCTATCTCTCTCCCTTCCTCTCTGTAAAAAATCAATAAAATATATTAAAAAAAAAAAAAAAGGACAGGAGCAGAACGTTAGACAGTTGTCTTCTGTGTGTTGCATAACTTCACTGTTTACAAACTAATTTTTACAAGTTTGTGTCCTAATCCTCAAACCATGTAATAATTTGCCTGCACAGTTGTATTATGAACTAAAATAAACCATTTTCTTGTTGTTTTTTTAATATATATTTTTATTGATTTCAGAGGGAAGAGGAGAGGGGGAGGGAGAGAAATATCAATGATGAGAATCACTCATTGATCGGCTGCCTCTGCACCGGGAATTGAGCCAGCAACCCAGGCGCGTGCTCTGACCAGGACCCAAACTGGGACTCCCTGGTTCAGAGGTTGATGCTCAGCCGCTGAGCCGCGTCCGGCCGTGGCAAGCCGTTTTCTTAGTTTAAAAAAATGACCAAGTGACAGCTGGGAACTGCCGAGGCATCGTCAGCACACTGTGGGGATTTAACAGTGCTCACGACGGATGGACTGAGGCGGCTGCCATGGCGATGAGGAGGGGGGGGTGGGCTCTTCCTGTTTGTCCTGGCTTTTCCAGTTTCCGCTCCCACAAGAACCTACACTGAGCTGGCTTCACGGAGAGCCTTCCCCTCCACTGTCCCTCGTGGGTGCCGTGGTGAACTCGGTGCCCCGGGAGACTGGCCGGGGACTCAGGGCCGCCTTTGGGGCGCGCCATCGAGAACCAGAGACATGACTGCACTGTCCTGGTGCATAGAAGACAACTTGTCTATTTACTCTGTAGAAGATGCATCCAGATTATAAGACCCTGAAAACTTCAAGTCTGATGTAACTGGATGACTCTGGGTGTCCTAAGATTGGGGTGTGCATACTTGGCAGGGGTAGAGGGGCATGAGTAATTGTGGTCAGAGGGCAGATGCAGGCAGACTGATAGTATTAATGGCTCCCATTTGTCAGGTCCCCATCCACACCTTCTGGTGGTGGCCCCTCCATTCACAGCCTCTGCACGCGACCACACTGGGGCTGCAGCAAACTTGATACAAAGGCTTGAAAGGCACTTGCAAGTTTCTGTTCCTCTTTTTAACTGACTCCAGAGGGGAAGGGAGCACAGAAACATCAATGGTGAGAATCATGGATCAGCGCTTCACTACTGGAAGGAAACCAAGCTTCTCAAAGAGTCAGCATACAATCTCACCTACCCAACCTCCAGTCACTCCTGTATGCCCCCAGTGGGGATCAAGCCCGCAACCTAGGCATATGCCCTAATCAGGAAGCAACCCATGACCTCCTGGTTCATAGGTCGATGCTCAACCACTGAGCCACACCAGCAGGCTGTTCCCTTTTGCTCCTCTGCCACCATGAGAAATGCCTGGGCAGACCTGCTGAGGGAACAAGTGACAGGTGGAAGACAGCCAAATCATGCCAGCCCAGGCCATCCTGGACCAGCCAGACCAGGCCAAGTCACGTCAGACCTGTGCCTGTAGATACAGGAGCCAAAGCAGCTGCCCATGGCACAAACTAGCAGGGACACCCACCTAACCGGCAGACTCATGAGAAATGGATGAGGGCTGCTTTAAACCTCCAAAGTCAAATGTGGGCATTAGGCGGTAACAGCTGATGGGCAAGATAGGTAATTGTTTGGTTCTTATCTGCTGGACTCTTTGGCCTTAAATCCAATGCATGTAGGTTTTTATGTCTTTTCATTCTCACAGCTGATGTCACCTTCAGGCTCTCCAAACACATTGGCAAATGGATGCACGCTGTTTTTGCAACAAGGAAAACACGTTCATTTCTATCATCAGGATGCATTCACACACAAACTAAACACAAAACTTCAGCACTTCACCACTGGAAGGAAACCAAACCTACTCGAGGAGTCAGCAAACAGTCTCTCCCACCCCACCTCCCACCACTACCAACAGTAAATAAATTGAATCTAGAAGATATAAGTGTGTTGCCGAGACAGGTTTGGCTCAGTGGATAGAGCGTCGGACTGAAGGGTCCCAGGTTCGATTCTGGTCAAGGGCATGTACCTTGCTTGCAGGCACATCTCCACTGTGGGGCGTGCAGGAGGCGGCTGATCGATCTCTCTCTCATCGATGTTTCTGACTTTCTATCCCTCTCCCTTCCTCTCTGTAAGGCATCAATAAAATATATTTAAAGAAAAAAAAGATATAAGTGTGTAGGATAAATATATATATATAAAAGCCTAGGTGACCTGCCGACCGGGAGCTATGATGCGCACTGACCACCAAGGGGCAGACACTCAACACATAGGCATGGAAACATGGAACAGACTGAAGAGGGAAGAGGAAAGAGGGAAGCGGGGAAGGCGGGTAGAGATTAACCAAAGTTCTTATATGCCAGCGGTTCTCAACCTATGGGGCGCGACCCCTTTGGGGGTCGAACGACCCTTTCACAGGGGTCGCCTAAGACCTTCGGAAAATGCAGATATTTACATCACGATGGATAACAGTAGCAAAATTTCATGGTTGGGGGTCACCACCACATGAACTGTATGCAAGGGTCTCGGCCTTAGGAAGGTGGAGAACCACTGTTATATGCATACTAGAGGCCTATGCACGGATTCATGCACTGGTGGGGTCCCTCGGCCTCGCTGTGGGGATCAGGCCAAAACAGGCAGTCTAACGTCCCTCAAGGGGTCCTGGATTGCAAGAGGGCACAAGCCAGGCCGAGGGACACCACCAGTGCACCAATCCATGCACCGGGCCTCTAATATATTATAAATGATTTAATAACTAAAAAGAAAGAAAAAGAGTAAGAAACATTAACACCCATTAGTGCTGATTATACCAACAGTTCACCTTGCACAAGAGCCCTGGGAAAGTGGGTGAAGAGGCTGCCCGGCAAGTATTGCTGACGTGATGAAATAAATGCAACTTTCTTTGTTTCATTTTGAGCAAATATCTAACTTTGTTACCGCATCAATTTTTACCCAAAGAACAAACAAAAAAAAAAACACCTGTAGAACTCATAAAATTTCATGAGAAACTTTCCATATATTAGGAACAGCAGCAGACCATCAACTTTCAGATATCACAGAGAAGTTCTGCACCAAATTAACTATATTTTGCCATATTAATACAACCGGTAGCTTTTTAAAAATTTTACTACATTCACTCAAAAATATTCAAATAAAATACTCCCACCTAGTGGATAAAGAAAAGCAACTAGCTTATTTTAGCTGTGAGCAGCACCACCATAAAAAAACAATTATAACTACAATGAATTTAAATAAGTTTATTCTGTTTTTTACCCTCAAAACGCTCCTTGAAAAAAAGGAACCTGTAAACAGTGCTGCTGCGGCGCCCCCCGGAGCGGACAGGTGGAATCACGTGTAAATGTTACTCTGAATCTCAGTGGTGGCCACCAATTTCTTCAGGATCTCTGTGCTCTGGGGAATATTCTGCGAGGAGAGAATAAACACGTTACACAGGGAGGCTGAGAATTCAACCCCAATCCCTGCACCAGCGCCCAACTGGAAAGGGCACTGGAAAGGATGCTGCCATTCACCTCCTGTCAAACAAAAGGCAAGTGGGTCACACCTCTAAGGGTGTCCTCCTGTCACTCAAAACTCAGAGGAATCCCCGGCCTCCGCAGGCCGTGTAACGCCCTTAACGAGGACACAAAGCTCTAGCTCGGCCCATCTCACCCCCCCGCGCTGACTTCCCTCTGCAGCCCATACCTCGCTCACACCGCTCTGCTCAATGCTCCCTGAACTCGCCCGCTCTGGCTCACACTGCTGCCCTGGGTGCTAGGATTCACTCCTCTTCCGAGTCCAGCTGAAGTGCCACGTCCCTGGTGCAGCCTCTCCTGAAAGACCCCCTCCCCTTGCCTGGCACACAACGCCCACTGTTGGCCTGGCATGAAATCACCTAAGAAACCAAAGGACCCACTGGAGTGGACCACCTAGCACTGTGGGGTCCCCACAGAAGGCACTCAGGAGAATCCAGGGTGTTGAGCAAATACCACTTTTAGATCAAAGAAATTAGGAATTCGGGATGCCTATATGTGGTCACTAAGAAAACCACCCTTCAAAGCCGCCACCTGGCTCACCCTCTCTCCCACAAATCTTTGTTTAATGCAGAAATAAAAAGGTTTAAAAAGTTATTTAAATGTCCCCTTCAAAGAATATTTTAAAACCCAGAAGTTGACCTAAACACTACATGACACATGATTTACAGTTCTCAGGACAAGTCCGAAGTTCTGGAGTACCTGTGTGCTGAGCGCCATACCACAGTTTCAACAAACCACCCAGCCTGCGCTCAGGAAGTGGGAAGAGCCAATCAGGTAACCAAGAAGCACACAAAACTATTAGTATATACTTCAAAAGAGATGCTAGCCAAAACTGGTTTGGCTCAGTGGGTAGAGAATCGGCGTGCGGACTGAAGGGTCCCAGGTTCGATTCCGGTTGGGGGAATGTACCTTGGTTGCGGGCACATCCCAGTGAGGGCGTGCAGGAGGCAGCTGATCGATGTTTCTAACTCTCTATCCCTCTCCCTTCCTCTCTGTAAAAAATCAATAAAGTATATTTTTAAAGAGAGAGAGAGATGCTATATAGGTACTAGAGGCCCAGTGCACAAAATTCGTGCACAGGGGGCGGGGCGGGGCAGTTCCCTCAGGCCAGCCTGCACCCTCTCCAAACTGGGACCCCTTGAGGGATAATGGGCAGTCAGACATCCTCTCACAATCCAGGACTGTTGGCTCCCAACCACTTGCCTGACTGCCTGCCTGATTGCCCCTAACTGCTTCTGCCTGCCAGCCTGATCACCCCTTAACCACTCCCCTGCCAGCCTGATCGATGCCTAACTGCTCCCCTGCCAGCCCGAATGCCCCTAAATGCCCTCCCATGCCAGCCTCGTCACCCCCAACTGTCCTCCCCTGAAGGCCTGGTTGCTGCCAACTGGCCTCCCCTGCTGGCCCAGTAACCCCTAACTTCCCTCCCTTGCCAGCCTGGTCTCCCCCAACTGCCCTCCCCCGCCAGACCAATTGCCTCTAACTGCCCTCCCCTTTAGGCCTGGTCACCCCCATCTACCCTCCCCTTTAGGCCTGGTCACTCCTAACTGCCCTCCCCTGCTGGCCTGGTTGCCCCCAACTGCCCTCCCCTATAGGCGTGGTCCCCCTAACTTCCCTCCCTTGCCAGCCTGGTTACCCACAACTCTGCCCTCCCCTGCTGGCCTGGTCACCCCTAACTGCTCTCCCCTGCTGGCCTGGTCTCCCCAACTGCCCTCTCCTGCAGGCCTGGTCACCCACAACTGCCCTCCCTGCAGGCCATCTTGTGGCGGCCATCTTGAGTGTTGGAATGATGGTCTATTTGCATATTAACTCTTATTAGATAGGGTAAAGTAGCTCAGTTTGTCAGAAAGATTAGCCATTACTCTAAGCTGGGATTTAGAAGATCCACAGTGTCCCTCAGTATCTGCAGGGGACTGGTTCCAAGACTTCCCAGGCTACTGATCTCCTAGGATGCTCATGTTCCTTACATGAAATGGAGCAGAATCATGCAAAACGTCAGACCTGCCATCCACGGACACAGAATGCTGACAGTACCTGCATTCCAGTTTTACTCTTATTAATTCAACCAATGGTTATTGAGGGCCACCTTCCACATGCCAAGCTTGTGACAAACTGGGAACACAAAATGGAAATGCATGGCCTGTTCTCACAAAAAGACTGATGCACGAGGAAATAGACTGGTTATGAGAGCTGTGAGAGAAGCTAACACCAACACACCAGAAAAGCTGCCTTCCCACAAATGACCCTTCTGAACAACAGAGGGCTGTGGAGCAATGTCGTTATACCCTCATCCCTTTAAGGAAGCTGTTTTCAAACTGGGAGTCCATGGATTTTCAGCCAATCTCTTAGGAAGAGGCAGAGACTTCCACTGCTACCTGAAACTACCAGCAGGACTTCCTGTGTATACGTTTCATAGGTATTTTTCTGGGGAAGAGCCCGCAGATACACATACAAACTGAAAGCAAGGAACAGGTTTATCTCATCTTCACACATCCAGCCCCACACAAATTTAGGTGAATCCATTCTATGCCTCCTTAAAAAATACTGTCTTCCAAATTAATTCATTCTAAATTAATCAACTACCTTCTCAAAAATTACCAACCTTCCAAATTAATTAGTTACAGAAACTTCTACACAGCCACCTGGGATTTCAATGCCTGGCACTGCTCTATCACACACGAACAAGACACTCAAGTTGCAGGGGGATCTACAGGAGAGGGTGCCAATCAAATCCCAACCGCCAGGTTAGGACGCTTTGAGAAAAAGGATCTCAAAGTGCTACTTAGGTTTTAAGTTGACACCACACATTTATGCTTGCCTGTTCCTGATAGTAAGTCAGCTATTAAGTCAAAGAGTTAAATGAAGTCTTACCTTAACCAAACCTTTCAAGTTTCTGGAAGAAAGCACCGGCTTAAAAGCCTCAGCTGTAATGAGGTCTAATTTCATCACGTCAGTATAACACAAGTACAGAATGGCAGGGATTTTCCATATTTGACAGTAGCTCAGAACTGAATATACAAGAAAGGAAAAGCATTTACTGCCATTTTGAACTAATTATAATGCATATATTTTCCAAAGCCAATCATTTCCCTAAGTATTCTCCTGCTTCTGCATATATTGATTTTTTAATTTAAATTTTCAATTACAGTTTACATTCAATATAGTATCTTGTATTAGTTTCAGTTGGACAGCATAGGCGAATATTATTTGCATTTCCTGAACATACTACTGAAACACATTTTAAGTAGCTACAAGATTAAAATTTTGCTATCGTTGCCGAGACCGGTTTGGCTCAGTGGATAGAGCTGGATAGAGCGTCGGCCTGGGGACTGAAGGGTCCCTGGTTCGATTCCAATCAGGGGCATGTACCTTGCTTGTGGGCACATCTCCAGTGTGGGACGTGCAGGAGGCGGCTGATCGATGTCTCTCTCGCATTGATGTTTCTGACTTTCTATCCCTCTCCCTTCCTCTCTGTAAAAAATCAATAAAAATATGTTTAAAATTTTGCTATCCTAAACAAAGTAAATTAAATGTAAATAATAAATATATAAAGCATAATATAAAACTTGGAGCCATTTATTCTAATAAATTTAACAGTTAGAGGAAAGAAAACTCTTTTATTAACTAGAGGCCTGGTGCACAAATTAGTGCATGGGTGGGGTCCCTTGGCCTGGCCGGCAATCTAGACCTATTGGGGGGCCGGCCAGCCAGGGGCTCCCGCTGGTGGAGGTAGAGAGTGGGGGGAAGGAGAGCTGGGCCAGCAAGAGGGACCACAGGCTGTAGGCCAGCCAGCCCCGCCCCCAACTGGGTGGGGGGACCAATTAGGGTCAGGGCCAGCCAGGGGAAGGGGCCACAGGAGGTTGGGAGGAGGGAGCAACTGGGGACACATCAGGCCGGTTGGCAGCCACAGTGCACATCATAGCGAATTAGCCTTTTATTCTATAGGATAACAACTAACTGTATATAGTAACATTTACTACTGAAAAGTGACCATCTAATTTTGATATAGTAACAGGAACAAAAATATTAAAACTATCAAGATTCAATATTTGGAACTATTTTGACAATTAAAAACACTTTACCAACTTTTCATATAAAAACAATTTACAGCTAACATTGGCTCACAGGAGTTACCAAAGACCAAGAAACAGCCGCTCGGAAGGGTAACAGTGAAGAACTCAGAGCTGTTGTCATGTAACTGTGTGTGGAAAACTTTAGACTCAAACCAAACAGAATGTCTTGGCAACTACAGATCCTGAGGTTACACAGCAATGCGTTATTAATCATCATTAACAAACTCCTTCAGAAAGACCTCTCACACTCAGAGTAGTAACTGCCCATCAAGCAACACCAAGAGGCAACGGAAAGGCCACGAACTTTGATACTACCTGCCGCAGGGAGGTCGTGGGCGAAGTTCGGTTGCTCCAGCAGGGAACAGCATGGAGTCTCTTTGGAATGCTGCGTTTTCAGGGCTTTCAGGAAAGGAGAGTGAAGGCTGCCGGGAGGTTCTGAAGTCTTATAGTCAGTCACATGCCGACAGGTGAGAACAGTTACCTGCATATTCTTCTTTGGACAACAGCCAAAAACCTAACACATAATTGACTGGAAATTAATATATACATACATAAAACGTTGTTACAGAATAGAAACATTTCCCCAGGTGTTTATCCACCACCACGCACAGCAATGTCCGGCCTTGCAGGAGCAGAAGTGCCCATGGAAAAATAGAGCACACACTTTCCTATCCCCTCCTCTAGATCTGACCTTGGTTGTCACTTTCCTCGCCTGTGAACGAGGACAGCATTACTAGCTTAGGAAGCTGCAGTCGGAGGAAATGAAGTCAGGAACAAAGATGGCCAGAGCAGCCATTGCCACAGCCAGGAACAGCGGCCAGAACATGGTCCAGAGTAAACGAGTCTCTCCACTGTGAACCCTATCAGCAGTCACGTTCACTCCTGCTCCTACCCACCGACGCCAGCAAATGAGTCTTCTTAAAAATCACTTTTAGCCAAAACCGGTGTGGCTCAGTGGATAGAGCGTCGGTCTGCGGATTGAAAGGTCCCAGGTTCGATTCCAGTCAAGGGCATGCACCTTGGTTGCAGGCACATCCCCAGTAGGGGGCGTGCAAGAGGCGGCTGATCGATGTCTCTCTCCTTGATGTTTCTAACTCTCTAGCCCTTTCCCTTCCTCTTTGCAGAAAATCAATAAAATATATTTTTTTTTTAATCACTTTTAAGTGAATGTAAAAGAACTTTAAGTAGTCCCCCCTCATCCGCAGTTCTGCTTTTGGATTTTGCTTTCCATGGTTGGTTACCCGTGATCAGCCACATTCTGAAAATATTAAATGGAAAGCCACAGAAATAAACCATTCACAGGTGCTAAATGAGGTGCGTTCTGAGTAGCATGATGAACTCCCACGCCATCCCACTCCATCCAGCCTGGACCGTGAATCACTGCTTGTCCAGAGTCTCACACTGTGCACACCTACACCTGTCACGTGGCAGCCATCGCATCATCAGGTCGACTACTGAGGTACGGCTGTGCTTGTGTTCAATTACTGTCTTTCTTACTCTGCTTTATTATGAGTTGCTGTTAACCTGGCACTGTGCCTAACTCATGAACTTTATCATCGGTATATATGAACAGGAAAAAACAGAATGCATATATCCGCAGTTTCAGGCAAACACTGGGGTCAGGAAACATGCCTGGGATAAGGGGAGGACTCTTTATAGTACAATGTAGGCGAGTTTCAATCGCTCTAACCGCAATGTCCTTCTAGGTGTGTGTCTAATGGATTTCCATGGGCTTTTTCAGCTTTTATTTATGATACTATAAACAAAGAAAGAAGCAATTTTTTACAGAAAAAAGATTTTAGGTCCCAGAACCCTGTTTGAAAATATTTTATGAAGAAATAGCTATGTCAAGTAATAACAAAAGTGAAGATTTTATATTATGTCATAAATGATTTGCAAGACTAATTTCGTTATATCCCACAGCTTTGTAAATAAATCAAAAATGTTAACACTATGTATATTTGATATGTCCCCTTTAAAACATAACAGGCTCATAAGGCCTAATTTACAGCCTCTCTGTAACACCTGTAGTCTGAATCCACAACACCCGGCAGTCAGACTGTGCGTGATTATCAGGATTACGTGGCTCACATGAGCCAATCAGCAAAGGGACCCAAAGAGTGTCCCTAGGGAAAAAAATATTAAAAAATTTTGGTTTTGGAAGTGCATACATAATTTTACCTTTTTTTTAAGTCTGGGAAAGTAGTTTCATAGTACAAAAACAATAAACTATTTTTTACATACTAATTATTCTATATAAAGTAAAATACCCATTATTACAGCAATTTTTTATCCTTCTGAGATCTAATAAAAACTCTCCCTAAAAAATACACAAAAGTGCATGAACATAAAATCATGTATATAATTATCAAAGGTTCACAGACCTTCTAAAATGCATTTGGTACCTTTTAATAAATGTTCCTAAGTATGCCAATCTAGTTTAAAATGAGAATACATCAAATTTCTTATTTCTAATTAAAGTATAATGCCTACACAAAAATATACCTAAGGTGTAAGCTGAACTGTCGCTAAGATACACATCATACGTCGATTTCATTTTAAAATAATATGTAACAGCCCAAAATATAATTATTCTCTAAAATTCCTAGCTGAGTTAAAGTCTTCACTGAAAAACTTGTATTGTTGGGCACATATTATGTACACAACTTTCCCACAAAAGGAAGCCTCAATCAATTCGTCATCATGCTAAGAACACTGGGCATAATATCCTGGGGTCTGGAGTGAGTGGCAGCTGAGTGCCAGGCACTGATGCTTTCACCGGTGGCGGTGTCCTGTTCTATTTCTTTCAAACAAAATTAAAAGGCGGATGGGAAGAATTCAACTAAGGTCTGATGCCTCTCAACCTACAATCTTTATGCTCCTTACGTTTGGTAAGTAAGTCCTTTCATTCTTCATATTCTCTAACAGCTTACTACAATATTTTAAGGAAAAACCCCAAACACTTCCCCCACTTCAGTATCTGACCCTGTAGGTTAAGGGTCAAGCTCCTAAGCCCTTACCTAACGGCGTCTCACCTTTTCCAGCCACTGATACTGCTGGTCTTCAGCCACGTAGCAACTGCACTGACAAAGCAACACCTGAAAAACCAAGTCGCAAGTTTTGTCGTCAAGGACATTTTATAGGCACCCGGACTGTCCCCAGACACATACCGTGAATATCCGAATTAGCACTTCGATAACACTGACTTTTCTGAATTTGCTAATGGATTCTTTTGCTTTAAATTGAAGAATCACGCTGCTACTGGCGATGAGTATCGGAATAAAATGCACTCTGACTGGGGGCAGCAGCATCTGAGCACCAAAGAGGCACCCAGTGATGCCGAGACCAGTTTGGCTCAGTGGATAGATCCCAGGTTCGATTCCGGTCGGGACATGTACCTTGCTTGCGGGCACAACTCCAGTGTGGGGCGTGCAGGAGGCGGCTGATCTATGTCTCTCATCAATGTTTCTGACTTTCTATCTCTCTCCCTTCCTCTCTGCAAAAAATCAATAAAATATTAAAAAAAAGAGGCGCCCAGTGAAGACCACCCGAACCCCTTATCACACAGGGTGGCACCTGCTGCCTGCTGTGGCCCCCTGGGCAGGCCAAATCAGATCCGTACCCGGTGGCATGCAAGCCCAATTCGACAGCAGGTTCAGCGGAGCAACAACTGCGGCCTGACAGGCCCTCAGCCCCAACGGCATCCGGAAGCGCCTGCCGGTGAGGAGGCTGTTGGTGTAGAGGCCCAGCTGCAGACCTGTCCCACCACCAGGCCACGAGAGGACAAGACTCCTGGTTACGGAAGTCCCAGAACAGTACAGTCAACCACATCTCTTAACACACTGCCAAAGAGCTAACTGCACAAAGGACAAGACGGGGACAGGGGTCCTGGATCGGGGAGAAAAAGACGGGGGACATATTTAGCTGCCTCTACATGTAGGTTCTGAATAACTAAGATAATCTAAGCAATAAATGGGAACAGAAATTTCTCCTGCGTGGCCGGTACTCTCTAAAGTGAAGCTTTTCCACTAAGGATCGGATAAAGTTCCCTAACGCTTAGCTTCCTGAGTAATCAATCCTATATAATAAAAGCCTGCTAGGCTAACTGTCCAACCGTTCGCTATGACAGGCACTGACCACCAGGGAGCAGATGCTCTGACCGATAGGTTAGCTTGCTGCTGGGGTCCGATCGGGCCTGGGCAAGATGGGTCAGACACGCCCTGGAGCCCACCCACGGTCTTTCCCTGGCCCCAATCATGCACCAGTGGGGTCCCTCAGCCTGGCCTGCACCCTCTGGCAGTCCAGAACCCCTCCAGGGATGTCGGAGAGCCGATTTCAGCCTAATCCCAGCAGCCCAGGCCAAGGGACCAGTGTAGGAATCCGTGTACCGGGCCTCTAGTTCCCTATAAACACTGCATATTTTATAAAAATCCTTACAAAATTTCAGTAACTTTGGAGTGCATGCTATAGAAACAAACCGTAAGTATTATATAACCAAATTCTACAGTTTTGGGGGCTAACAATTGGTCCTCACCATCTGAAATAAGCAACGTTATAATATTCTGGAATGACTGACTTCTTCCAATGTCTGCATCCCTGCCCCTGTCTTTGCTCAAGTGCCCAGCAGGGGGGAGTGGAACTCTGTCAGACAAGCAGATGGGCAGACATCACCTTTCTGACTTGTCTCCCAAACTGCCCAGCACACCGAGTTCTCTAAAGGAACGCCAGAGCAGAATCAGGACAAATACAATCCAAAGAAAACCACTCGGCATCAGCTACAGAATGACTTTTGTGACTTAAACATCAGGACAAACTGGGTGAGGATGGAAGCCTGGTGTCACCGGGACTGGATTCAGGATGCACAGCGCACTCATCTGTTCAGCAACATGAGCTGAGTTTGCAGCATGTACCAGGCACCGGCTAAATACGAGCCTCCCCAGCAACAAAGCACAAGTTCCGGCTTTGACAGAATGAACATTTTTGCGCGTCTGGAGTCGCCAACTGAAGTCATCATTTGAATGAGGGCAACGCTTAAACGCCTGATGTTTATGGTTTGTTTCTCACAAAGTTACATCGGAATTTCTTAAGAACTTGACCAACAGTAAACAATGACGTGGTTACTCCCCTGCCTCGGCCCAAAGCAGACACAGAGGAACAGGGAATTCAAATGACCGCATCATAAACGATGCCTACACAACTACTACCTTTTTGTTGTCTGTCCGTCCTCACCCAAGAACATTTGTCCATTGAGTTTTTATGTTTTAGAAAGCGGAAGGGAGGGAGAGAGACACGTGGACTGGTTGCTCGCTCCCCCATCGGCCCAGCAACAAGGTACATGCCCTTGACTCAGTGGTTCTCAACCTTCCTAATGCCCCAACCCTTTATAATACAGTCCCTCATGTTGTGGTGATCCCCAACCATAACATTATTTTTGTCGCTACTTCATCACTGTCATTTGCTGCTGTTATGAATCTCAATGTAAATATCTGTGTTTTCTGATGGTCTTGGGACACCCTGCTAGCTGTTCGCGACCCACAGGCTTGACTGGAGGGAAACCTTCAGTCTGCAGCCCAACACTTCAGGGCGACACAACGACGTCTTAAACACATGAAGGCCAGTCCCACCTACCGCGGGGTTTGACTTGAGGTGGTAAAACACACAGAAGGCCTCCGTGGGGGATGAAGGCGCAGAGTCCGTCGTCCTGCACCATTCATTCCAGAGCTGAGCACACCCGACTTCTTCCCAGGCTCCCGAGTTCATGACAAATGACGACAAAAAGGCTGCAAAACAATTCACAGAGTTAGTGTTTGGCTCTGCAGGTTGCATTTTCCAGTCAATAAAAAGCAAATTCATTCAAGTTACTCTAGAATGTTAGAGGTAAAGGGGCCATTCTAGGCCATCAACCTGACACTGCCACTCAGCAGAAAAGGAAACTGAGGCCCTAGGAAGTGGAAGGCCACGCCCTGAGCACAGACGGTATTAGAGCAGGAGTGAAAAGGTTCACTGGCCCACTTTTTTTTAATTAAATCTTTATTATTCAGATTATTACATTTGTTTCTCTTTTATCCCCTCCATAGCTCCCCTCCATCCAACTCCCACCGTTCCTATTGCTCTTACCTCCCTCCCATTGACCTCATCCATAGGTGTATGATTTTTGTCGCACTGGCCCACTTTACTAGCTCTCACCAGGAAAGTTTGAGCCAGTCGAACTTTAAATACATTTTTTTATTGATTTTTTAAATATATTTTATTGACTTTTTACAGAGAGGAAAGGAGAGGGATAGACAGTCAGAAACATCCATCAGAGAGAGACATCAATCAGCTGCCTCCTGCAAGCCCCCTACTGGGGATGTGCCCACAACCAAGGTACATGCCCTTGACTGAAATCGAACCTGGAACCTTTCGGTCCGCAGGCCAACGCTCCATCCACGGAGCCACACCGGTTTTGGCTTTTTATTGATTTTTGACAGAGAGGAAAGGAGAGGGACAGAGAGCTAGAAACATCGATGAGAGAGAGACATCGATCAGCTGCCTCCTGCACGCCCCCCACAGGGGATGTGCCTGCAACCAAGGTACATGCCCTTGACCAGAATCGAACCTGGGACCTTTCAGTCTGCAGGCAGATGCTCTATCCTCTGAGCCACACCAATCTTGGCAAGCCAGTCGAGCTTTAACATGATGAGTCGGTCGTTATTTACCTTGCACTTGTTCTGCAAACACGAGGGCTACCTCATAGGACAAAGATCTGGACGGAAGCCCCGAACGCTGTCCTTGAGCAGAAGAAGGCCTTAAAGTGATCCAGGCTTGCCCATGCCCGTGCACACTGCCCTAGCTGAACCCTGCACTGTTCTCACTTTAACTGCTCAAATGGATTCACTTCTGTAAAGACCTTAGAACTTAAGTACTCAAAATGTTAGTGATGACTGTTATTTCTAGAGTTCTCAGTATGTTCTTAAAGGAGCCTGTTAATGGACAACCATTTAAGAACCAGTGCTACGAGGGGGTCATTAAGATATCTCACCAATAAATGGTAAAACTAGACACAGTAACAGAAATTTCTCCCACTTGACCATCACTATCTAAAGGGAAACTTTTCCACTAAGGATCAGACAAAGTTTCCTGATGCTTAGCTTCCTGAGTTAAACACCCTCTCTGCCCCGCCAGGTCTGGCCACAACAGGCTCTGGAACTTAAGGAATCCTTCAGACCTGAACACGCTGGAACCCATTCCGTGGGTTTTTAAGTTCCTAAAGCCAAGACATTTCCTTTAAATCCCATGTTTTAAGTTTATCGAAAAGACGGCGCCACACGAATGACAGGTTTTACTTGAATACAAAGCTATTCTTTTATTAGAAAAGACTTTAAATGGCAGTAACGAACATTTAAAGTCTTTTCTAATAAAAACGTAACAGTAAGTTGAGCTTTCATTCTTTCAACAAAATGTCTATCTCGTGCATTTCCACTCACCTACTGCATTGTTCCCAACAGCAATGATAAACTTGGAGCAAGGATATTTTTCCAGCAGAGAAACTTCCAGAGATGATTTGGTCTGTCTACGAAAGAGCCGCACCTCCCTAAACACAAGAAACGAAAGATGAAACTGAAAAGCATCTCACATGCAAACATGCCTTATTACGAAAAGGAAGACACTTACTTAGACGTATGATTTGGTATTAAGCAACATTACAAACTTTGGTTTCATCAAGAACATCATTATAATCCTCGGGAACCAACGGAATCAGGCGATGACCGCAGAGAAGACCCTCCCACACCAAGTTCCTGGAGAACCCTGACCAGAGATCAGGCTGTCCCCCGACCACCACCGACAGACCCATCTCGGCATCCCTAAGAGCGGGGGACCGCGGGCAGCGCCGGCCCCAGGAACACCCACCACCACCTTCCAAGCTTTCCTGCCAGCAAAACGTCCAACCAGAATCTGACCCAGCCTCTGCAGCAGTGGTTCTCAACCTGTGGGTCGCAACCCCTTTGGGGGTCGAACGACCCTTTCACAGGGGTCGCCTAAGACCAGCGGAAAACACCTATTTCCCATGGTCTTAGGAACCAACACTCCCTCCTCGGTGTAGCAAAGTGTAGCCATGTCATTTACTGTTGTCCTAGGAAGACTGTTGTCCATGCTACACCACGATTCAAGACATTTCATTTATTTGTAACTAGAAATATTTCACAATATACAATTACATATTGTTTTTGTGATTCATCCCTATGCTTTAATGATGTTCCATTTGTAACAATGAAAATACATCCTGCCTATCAGATATTTACATGACAGTTCATAACAGTAGCAAAATGACAGCGATGAAGTAGCCACGGAAATCATTGTATGGTTGGGGGTCACCACCCCATGAGGAGCTGTCTTAAAGGGTCGCGGCCTTAGGAAGGTTGAGAACCGCTGCTCTGTAGGAACTTCCACCTCCAGGAGGCACAGGCGACACACAGGACGAGTGAAAGGGCACCAGAGGCAGCAGACACACCCAGGCGGGCGCGGGGACATCCTACAGACACCGCCTCCCCGGGGAGAAAGGGAGGGCGGCCGCCCCCCATGGAAGCAGCTGGAGAAGAGAGCAGGCGGGAGGTCTGTTGTCCATGGAGCCCTGGAAAACGTCACATCTGAGGCCACTGGGCCAACGTGGTCTGGACCGGCTATTCAGCGGCATCACAAACCCCTGATGGTGTCGGGGGTGAGAGGACATCGAAGGAAAAGCGGCAGCGTTTGAGGGGCCTTCCGGAAAAGACGTGCAGGTCACAGGCCGCGGTCACGGGGCCTTGCTTCCGCGCGGTGGGAGGGAGAGGCGGCAGAACCTTCATTGCGCCCGTGTCTCCGATGTTTGTGTGTTTGGAAGGAATCCCTTTTTTTTTTTAAATATATTTTATGGATTGTTGAGAGAGAGGAAGGGAGAGGGATAGAAAGTCAGAAACATCGATGCGAGAGAGACATTGATCAGCCGCCTCCTGCACACCCCCCACTGGAGATGTGCCTGCCACAAAGGCACATGCCCTTGACCGGAATCGAACCTGGGACCCTTCAGTCCGCCGGCCGACGCTCTGTCCACTGAGCCACACCGGCCTCGGCTGGAAAGCACCCTTTTTAAAACAGGACCTCCACCTGCCCCTGGCCTGCAACGCTCGCTAACCACGGCGCGGAGCACACGGTCTCAAGCGAGCTGTGTGACGTCCGAGACCCAAACAAAGACCTGGCCAGGCTGGGGCGCGAAGACACGGCCCCGCCGCCGCCGGGAAGAGGGGACAAGAGGGCACAAGCGGGCAGGAAGCCACCTAAACCCGGGCGGGCGGGAGGCGGGCGGGCGGCTCCTTTAAGCCGGCGGCTCTCCACCTTCCTCAGGCTGCGACCCTTGCAGACAGCTCCTCCTGGGGTGGTGACCCCCGACCATAACATGATTTCCGTGGCTACTTCATCGCTGTCATTGTGCTGCTGTGATGAACTGTCATGTAAATATCTGATAGGCAGGATGCATTTTCCTGGTTACAAATGGAACATCATGAAAGCCTAGGGATGAATCACAAACACAATATGTCATTATATATTGCGAAATATTTATTTCTAATTGCAAATAAGTGAAATGTTGTCTTGGATCGTGGTGTCGCCTGGGCAACAGTCTTCCTAGGACAACAGTCAACGACACGGCTACACGTTGCGACACCGAGGAGCGGTGTGTGGGTGCCTAAAACCACGGGAAATGGGTGTTTTCCGCTGGTCTTAGGCGACCCCCGGGGAAAGGGGTCGCGACCCCCAGGTTGAGAACCGCCGCTTTAGCAGCGCCCGAGTCCATCCTCCTCCAGAAGCCGCAGCGGGCCCCGCCCCCCATCACCCCCCAAACCCCCCAAACCCCCGGAGCTGGTGCCCGAGGCCCGGGACGGCGCGGGGCCGCGCGGACGAGCGGCCGCCACCCCGGGGAGGGCGTCCCGTGCGGCCGGCGCCCGGGGAGGGACCCGCCGCCGCAGGCCGCGCGCGCCGCCCGCCCGCCCCGGGGCCGCGGCCTCACCTCTTCCGCGCCAGCTGCCGCCGCACCGCCCTGTCCTCGGGCGCCTCCGCCCTGCCCTCGGCCTCCTCCTCCTCCTCCTCCTCGTCCTCCGTCCCGGCTCGGCACGGCGCCTTCACCACTTCCCCGAAGAACGTGGCCGCCATGCTGGCCCTGCCCCCCGCCCGCCGGCGCCCCCGACTGCGCCTGCGCCGCCCGCCGCGCACGCGCCCCAGAGCCTCGGCGCGCCCTTCGGCCCCGCCCCCGAGCCCCGCCCCTCAGGGCGGCCGCTCGCTGCCACGCCCCCTGCACCGCCCACCCCGCCCGCCGCGCACGCGCCCCAGAGCCTCGGCGCGCCCTTCGGCCCCGCCCCCGAGCCCCGCCCCGAAGGGCGGCCGCTCGCTGCCACGCCCCCTGCACCGCCCACCCCCGCCAGCCGCGCACGCGCCCCAGAGCCTCGACGCGCCCTTCGGCCCCGCCCCCGAGCCCCGCCCCTAAGGGTGCCACGCCCCCTCGCCGCCTCCGCGCACGCGCCCTGGGACTAGAGCTTTCCCCTGCGCCTGAGCTGGGCGGGGAGAGCTGGGGGACAGACGGCTGCGGGCTTGGGAGCTGGAGGCGGAAGCGGGGCGCGGGGCGGGGATTCCTGGGCGGGCAGTGTACTGGGGAAGGGGAAGAAGGGTCAGCCCCCCGTATTCCCAGTGTGCAGACGGGGGTCCCCCTGCCTTTCCCCCCCCTTGCCCCGTTCCCGTCGTCCTTCTCCCCGTGGAGGGACAGGGTGAGCTTCAGGCAGCGGCTCTCCACCTTCCTGAGGCCGCGGCCCTTTCAGACGGCTCCTCCTGGGGTGGGGACCCCCAACCGTAGCACGATTTCCGCGGCTGCTTCATCGCTGTCATCTTGCTGCTGTGATGAGCTGTCATGCAAATATCTGATGGGCAGGATGCATTTTCGTGGTTACACATGGAACATCATTGAAGTATAGGGATGAATCCCAAAAACAATAGGTAATTACAGTGGTACCCGGAGATACGAGGGCCCTAACCTATGAGATGTTTGAGATACGAGCCTTCGAGCGAGCGATTTTTGCTTTGAAATACGAGCAACAGTTGAGATAGGGGTCATCGCGGGGATCGGCCGGCTGCACACGGCCCACCCGTTAACGGCAACTCGAGCGTCTCGTAGTTTCCCGCGCCTCAAGGTGGCGGAACGAATTAAACTCGTATCTCGAGGGACCGCTGTATAGATAGTGAAATATTTGTTTCTAATTGCAAATAAATGAAATTTTGTGGCTTGAATCGTGGTGTAGCACGGGTAACAGTCTTCCTAGGACAACAGTCAATGACATGGCTGCACGTTGCTGCACCGAGGAGGGGTGTGCGGGTTCCTAAGACCATGGGAAATAGGTGTTTTCCGCTGGTCTTAGGCGACCCCTGTGAGAGGGTCGTTCGACCGCCAGGTTGAGAACCGCTGGCTCTAGGTGATTGATCCCCCCCGGCCCTGGACGTGGTGCTGGGGACCGTGGGCAGAGGATCAGGCCGGGCGGGAAGGAACACAGGGCTTCTGGTGTTAGAAAAAGGAGGCCTTTACTCTGGCAGGAGGAATTCCCCTTTCCAAAGCTGAGCTAGAAGACTAGGAGACTGCAAAAATATTCGCTTCTCTTTTAAAACGTGGCCATTTCTGATAAAAAAAAAATTTGTTCCCGCTTCCCACAGCCTTTCACCAGTAAGCAAAGTGGTTTAACTGGTTCTCTTTCCAATCTGCTGGGAGACAGCGTTCACAGAGCACTGTACCTACAGGAGGAAGAAGGACCACCGCAGCAGAGGTCAAATCAGAGTGAAAATAGCCGGTGTTGTCATGGGAAACTTTTAAAAAACACATTTACCTAGATTTAGTGGGGCTGAAACTACATGGCATTGCTCACACTTGGGAATGCTGTCTATAAATAATTCCCAAATGAAGTGCTAATTTGGGGTTGGGGAAGCCTCTGGAGACAATAAAAAAAAAAAACTCAGAAATTTTCTAGAAATATCTTGCTTTTAAGATGTGGAGACACGGATCACAAAACCATTTACAGAAAACCGGTAGCTGGCAATTTTACACATGACTGTGAAATATCAGACTGGACCTTAAAGCAAAATGTGAACATAAGTATAAACAGTAAGACCCAAATCGCCGTCCTGTAAGCGCTTAGAAAACGCGAGTGAGCTAGAATACACAAGATGACCAAGGTGATGTTGTAAAACGGCATTAAGACTCCCGGGTTAATGGGCTTTCTAGAACGACTGAATCGCAAAAGAAACAGGTTTTGGTATCACTTTGTCCTAGCCCACTTTGTTAAATAAAATAATGTCAACTTTACTAGTAAGATCTTCAATTTGCTTTCATAGTTATAAAGAAGTCATTTCTAAAAGCTAATGGGAATTATAAATAGGGTAATGGTAATACATTTGTCCGTGATTAAAATTCTGCATACCTTTTAGCGTTTTACAAGAACGTTAAGATTTAAACAAATGCTCATATCATGCAGTTACAATAAGTTTGGACTGAGCACTTAAAAAAAAGGCAAGTATATGTTCAAATGAAATGCTAACCCAGAGAAATTAACCCAACCGCAGTAAATTATAAATTCAAAATGGAAATCCTTTTCCTTGCACTGAAATGGTCAAATCCTTTCACAGGAAGCAATCTTAACTGAGACAAATATTTTCATTTTGTGGTGGGAGATAAAGGTAGCAAAATACCCAATAAAATTTTTCTATGAAATTGAAGTGTAAATATGGGACTGGGAATAGGTTTAATTTCACTAGATTTCAAAAAGCAAATCCCATGCACCTAAAATTTCATTTATTTGGAATTCTCCCCTTTCTCACTGGCATCAGTAGTTCAGATGAAAGTATACTATAAACAGATAATGAACATGAATTGTAGGAGAATACATGAAGTATTCTGGCTTATGGGAAGAAAAAGAAAACAACAAAAAAGCCTTTTTTTAAGTAGACATGCAACCACAAACAAATTTCTCAAGTAATCTAGACACTTGGCCAATCTGTGTAACAAAAAAAAATACATATAATATGAATTACATTCGTCTTTTAATGAAAAAGGAATAGAAACCCTTAGGTTTCCATATTGTACTTTTTCAGATTTACACATGCAAATCATATTCATATTCACAGCTATTTTTCAATGGGAAATAACAATTCAGTTTTCCAATAGCATGTGCTCAGTTAAAGATTTGACAGTGTATTCATTTAGCCTGGTGATTTTCATTTCCATAAATACCCATTAACAAATTATACCTCATGGCAAAGAAATTCTTAATAATATCAAGGCCAGGTTTCTAATCCTATTTAAAGCCACAGTGAAACAGCCCAGACATACTGCCATTTAAGTTGGTTGTGATGAGATTGTAATAAATTTGCTTAGTGTTCATAAAGTTCTAACATTAAGGATGCTAGAGAGAAACAGAAGAGGATGTGACTGTATCATCTAAAAATATGACTGTTTTTGATCTTGACCTATATTTCGTGTTTTCTAACTTATTAAAACTGAGACCCGCCTCATAACGAGGCACATTTTGGCCTCTGTGTAATGCTGCTACCTGAACGTAAACATGAGGAAAAGAAGTTGAGAGTCACATTCACGGGTTTCGTAGAAAAATATATATTCCCTGAATTAGTCCTTATCAAGTGGTCACCATTCAATATGAATTCCGACAGTATAAGCAAAATAAAACATTAATGGATTCCATTTCCAACACTACTTCCGAACTCGATCAAAACCCCGGGATGACCCAATCCTCGAGTCCTCGTTGACTTCGGGGTTGTGAATTGGGGGGGGGGGGGGGCGGCCTCTGGCTAAAGAACGTAATTGCTTCATTCAGAAGTCAAATAGGCTCCGTGGCACTTTGTGAAATGTGCCTGATGTGTGTGTTTTAATCGTGACATCATGGTCGTGGTGAGTCTATGAGCTTTTATACTCGAATGCCAAACCCTTAAAACGAGCAGGCTGAGATTTTGCTGTAGACCCTGCACATTTCCCGTTATAGTTGACCCTCCATATCCAAGGGTTCTGCCTCTGGGGATTTAACCAATCACCACCCAAGAAGAGTCTAGAAGGGGGAAAGCCACGTTGTTGCTCATGTGTACTCTGTGGTTAGGCCAACCACAGGTGCTTTGTAGACACTTCTGTCGTTAGTCCTCAACAGGACAGGATGTACCACTATTTGCATAGCATCTGCATTGCGTTAGGCATTCTAAGTAGAGGTGACAAGTAGAGATGACCTAAAGTAGATGGGAGAAGGTGTGTCCGTTACATAAAAACCACAGAAGGGACTTGAGCATCTGGGGATCTGGGGAAGTCTTGGGAACCAACCCCACCCCCTGGGATATGGAGGGAGGACTCTATTGTCTTCCTCTTAGAGGAGTCGAGAAATTTCTCCAGGACCCTTTCTTCTGAAAAGGGATTTTGTCCTAAGGCTTTCCCGCCTGCTCTCCACCCATAAGAGGCCTCACACACAGACTCTTTCCTCTCCGGCATTCTTTGTAGCATCTGCACACACACTCACCGGATGTAACACACAAGCAGGGACCCACTGGGACACTCTACGCAAACCCTCGCCAAGTGCCCACCAGGGACTCCCGTTAGAGCTCAGGGCAGAACGCAACTGCCAAGTTCACTGGCGGCCCCCCGTTTTCAAGTCCACGTACACGTTCCCAGCGTCGCTACTTTTCTTCCCAGGCCCGCTCTGCCTCAATCAAAAGCATCCTGCTCTGCACGTCTTCTAGCTCCTTCTCACTTGCTGAGTGCACGCTCGCATCCTCCTCCTTGTACACGTGCAGTAACTTTTCCTTAGCCGCGGCAGAGGCGTCTCGATGGGGCAGCTTTCTGCTGCTCTTCCTAATCCACACACGTCCTGGTCCCGAAAGCGCTTCCTTTAGATTGCTCATTATCTTTATCTTATGGGCAGCCACGGCAGCGCATCTGCGGGGAACTCTGTCAGGCACCATGTGGGCCGTCAGAGGGCCGCTAGGCGTTTGCACTGCATCCTTCTGCGCGTGCAAACACGTTCGCATTTGTGTATTGGGGTCTCTGTCTCTAGGAACCAATTCTGAAAAACGAAAGTCCGTGTAAATGCAAAAACCTTGTGACGCCAGATTTTACTACTTACATTCCTCAACAATTACATTCCTCAGCAATCGATCGCAACATTGCTCAGATGGCTAAATAAAAACATTAAGTGAGCATCAAATCCGACACGTTTTTGACCTTGAGATAACCTGGCATTGCTTTAGCGACAAGAGAAAGTCTTGAGTAAGAGCTGCGATCCCTCCAGCTGGCAGACTTTTGAAATAACGGTCTCTTCAAACAGGAGCAGACTGGTGAGAATGGAGTTACCTGTATTTTCCGGCGTCTAAGACGACTTTTTAACCCAGGAAAATCTTCTCAAAAGTCGGGGGTTGTCTTATACGCCGGGTGTCATCTTATAGGGCGAGTATATCCCAAACTCTGTATTTTAACTGGAAAAGTTAGGGGTCATCTTATACACCCAGTCGTCTTATACGCCGGAAAAATACTGTAAATACTTTCAGCATCAAACTCATTCATTTCAAATCTGAATTTTTTTTCATCTGAATTTTTAAAATAGAACCATCTAGAGGTTTTACGTTTTGGTATCATCTCCAGCACTCCACGTTGAACTACTTTAAAATATCCAACAGGAGTTCTGAAATAATTTTCCTAGAATCTAAACGAGGAGGAAATACCTTCATGACATGCTAACCCAGCATCAGCACTATTTTATGAGGGTTTAACTCTTAATTTATACCAGTATTTTCTTTGGTTAAAGAAAAAAAAATTGGTTAGTAGATAAAAAGGAGTTTTATCTTTGTTCTATAGGACTGAAATGTGGTTTTAACCCTAGATTTTTTTTTCCCGAATATTTGAGCATGTTACCTAACTGGAATTGTTAAATCCTCGTCTCATTACTGGAGTATTTTCTGAGCTAGGTATGTGCCAGGCACACAGAGGGTCAGGGTAAGAATTCAGAAGCAAACTAATTCTACATACAGTGGTACCTCGAGATACGAGTACCCTAACATATGAGATTTTTGAGATAGGAGCCATCGAGTGAGCGATTTTTGCTTTGAAATACGAGCAACATTTGAGAGAGGAGTAGCCAGCTGCACATGATCCACCAGTTTACCTTGATTCGAGTGTCTCATAGTTTCCCACGCCTCAAGGTGATGGAACGAATTAAACTCGTATCTCGAGGTACCACTGTATATGCAAGTACAGCTGTGCAGAACTAGTAGCGCAGTGCTGGGAGGACATATTCTAGAAACCAGCCTCCACGAAGGGCAAGGAAGGCTTCCTTTAAGGAAGTGTCCTTGTCGCCAGGAGCTAGCAAGTGGAGGGTGCACCAGACAGAGGTAGGACAGACAGCCCGGAAGGCAGGTTCCTCATCACACTGTGCTGTGCTGTGCTAAGGAGTCACGTGATGGTGGGCCTACTACCAACTGACTCCACGGTTAGCAATTTAGGTGGAGCCAAAGCTAGATTTCAAACACAAGATGAATCAGCCCTCTCCTGGGGGAGACATATTTCTGCATAAACATGCACCCCAGCTCATTAACCCCTGAATGCCAGGCCTTCTCTCTTGGCAGCCTCGTCTTGAAGTCATAAAAAGGAACTGTCTAGCCCGGCCAGTGTGGCTCAGTGGTTGTCGACCTATGAACCCAGGAGGCCACAGTTCGGTTCCCAGTCTGCTTCCTTTCTCCGAAGAGCACATGCCAGCCAAACATTGCTGATGTTCCTCTCTCATCAATGCCTCTCTCTCTCGCGCTCCCTTCTCTAAAATCAATGTTAAAACATTTTTAAAAGATGCGTTTTGTTCCATGCAAATCAAAGGAATTGCCAAAATGGCATTCTCGCAGATGAAGCTCATCACGATGGCCATCCCTTGCAAGACTCTGTGAGTCACGTGCCTCTAGTCTGGGGAGGGAAATGGGAAGTGGCTTAAGGCGCAGTGTTTTTGCCACCTCACGGGATTTCTTCTCGGGAATTTTAAAACTGTGAACATTCGTTCTCTGCATTAGATCTAAAGCCAGTCTTAGCACATTAACTCAGTGGGGGGGAAAGCGAGAATATAGGGGGCAGGCAAAAATAGATGCACAGTTGTGAGTCTCTGAAAGTTTATTCTTGCGTTATTTATTGTTGTATTTGCTGGTACTACAGCTGTATGCCTACTTTTGCCCGCCCTGTATATTATTATGCTGCATCAGGTAAGTGAATGGTTAAAACTAGACAGCAACATTAAGGTGACATTTGTACTGCTGGTAGGTGATACTAGGATTACTCAGCTGCAGCCATTTGCATGTTGAAAAAGCACTAAAAGTAGACAACCGGTTCACTCCCAACACATAGCCAGTTGACTAGCATCGATAAAATCCTATTACAACAAAAAAGTTTTGTAGGACAACATGAAATTAAGCTGTAGTGATGGAAGTACCTGCCTTAGGAACCTGGTACTAACTCGTAAGACATTAAATGATAATTTGTAACCCAAAACAAAGATAAAGTTAAGATTCTACACAAGAAACTTTGAGTGGGCTTTAAACACTACTTTAAGGAAATCTGAACCTCAAGTAAGTGAGGGAGAATATGTGAAATTACTTTGCATACAGCAACTCCAACTTGATAGCTCCCCTCCCCCCCCTCTCTCTCTTGTCTTAAGTCATGAAATGGAACTCCCTAAAGATAAATCGTCTAAGCCCTAACCCATCTGGCTCAGTGGATAGAGAGTCAGCCTGTAGACTCAAGGGTCCCAGGTTCATTTCTGGTCAAGGGCATGTACCTTCGTTGTGGGCACATCCCCACTAGGTGTGCAGGAGGCGGCTGATCGCTGTTTCTAACTCTCTATCCCTCTCTCTTCCTCTCTGTAAAAAAATAAAAAGATCAAGTCTAAGGCACTTGAATAACTTGTGTGGAATTAAAAATAATACATACATGTAAGTCAGTGTTAATTTTATTACTGAGAACTTGGTAAATTATAAAGTGCTCTTTTTCTTGAAAACTAGTTTTCAGATATACAAGATAATTCAGCTAGAAGTCCAATCTGCATGTTAGTGTACAAGCTTCCATTTTTTGGAGGATCCTATATGATATAGTATCACTAATACTAACAAGACAGTACAAGGCCTAGTGTCCGGGATGGTCTTGGGTCTGTCACGTGTTGAAACAGTCAGTGTGTTTGAAACACTGCTGTTCTCCCATAAATGAATCCCTAATGGAAAACACCCTCATTTGGATAAAAATCTCCCTCTGCAGGAGTCCTCGGTCAGGCTACTGTAAATCATGTCTCAGAGCAATGTGTATCCTAAGATGGTCTGTAATGGAGAAACGGATATAGACAATACAGCTTTGACAGAAAGCCATGGTCTCGTTTTTATAAGAATTATTCATATTCCAATTTTACTTCTTTATTCCAATGATACTTCTTGATACAAAATTGTTTTCCTAGATCCAAAGTCAACTACACGTCATTGCTATAGAAGCACCTAGAATTTTAATCTGACCAGTATTTTTATTGGATTAATGGGGTGTGAGACTCCTTTCTCCACTGCTGCCCTTCGCTCAGAAGCAATGAAATGACCCAAACTCAGGAAGCAGACGGCACTTAATTCTGACATCCATCCCCCCTCAAGCCTGCCTTTTCGAAAGGACCCCCTAAGCTTGGAAGTCTCTCTAGAGAATGCCTGTAAAATAATGTGTTTTCTGTTCCACTGTTCACAATTTTCCCTGGGGGAGCTGGCAACACTGGGAAGTCCTCTATAGCATGGGAGTGTCAGGCCAAATGTCGTCAGAAATAATTCCACGGAGTCGTTTGCCACTAGCTGGGCCACGTTTATGGTTGATCCACGAACTGGAGTTCATTGATAGTTTACAATACACCCAGTGAGGGTGCCGATAGCTCTCTCTCATTCCTAGAAAAGTTAACTGGCAACATCCCTCTGGTTCTCACCAGCTTTGTGCTGGGCATCTCACCTTTTCTCCAAAATCCTGATGGAAGCTCTGATGCAAGGGACAGGATACTTATCTGCCTGATGGACTTTGCAAACTAAGGGGGACAGGGGAGGGTCTCAGAAGCAAACGCCGAGTTTCCAATAGACTTGACCACTTCCCCGCGGGGCCCAGGCAGTCCGTGGGCACCCACTCAAGCACATCTCGTGGCCTGCGTCCCACCCCCGGAGCAGTCAGAGGCAGGGAGGGCAGGGAACTGCCTCAGACCGGAGTGAGGATGAGCTGCAAGGAGAACTCGGTCCATTTTGCTGCCCTTAACGCATCAGCCAGGAGGCCTGAAGTCGTTGTAAAAAAGAAAAGAAGCCGGAACCGGTGTGGCTCAGTGGATAGAGCGTCAGCCTGTGGACTGAAAGGTCCCAGGTTCGATTCCAGTCAAGGGCATGGACCTTGGTTGCGGGCGCATCCCCAGTGAGGGGTGTGCAGGAGGCGGCTGATCGATGTCTCTCTCTCATCGATGTTTCTTACCTTCTATCCCTCTCCCTTCCTCTCTGTAAAAAATCAATAAAATATATTTTAAAAAGAAAAAGAAAGAAAAGCCTAAATGTATTCTCTTCTTCTTCTTTAGTTAGTGACAGGAAAAAACTGGTTCCGTGTGCTAACGACTTAATTTAGCAAGTGGAAGGAGCGCTCCTGTGTGGGAGCGGAAATTGATTGGCGCCAGTAAAATGGTGAGGATTTTCCAGGTGAGCCGACTGTGGACAGTCCGAGGACTCAATCTGACCAGCACTCAGGAAACAGAGTTCAATGGATTAAAAATTACAGATTTCTTGAACACTTCACCACCGATTGGAAAGGGCACCATTTCTACAGGCTGCCCTGCTGGGGCCTCAGTAAGAGGGCCAGCTGCTGGGGTCCCGTCGGTCGTTGGTCGTCTGGTCTCAGTGAGGTCAGAATGCCCCTCTCCTTAGCGCTCCAATCCCCATGGGAGCTCTAGCCAATAAAACTTACCTTAACGGTCACTTCACAACTACAGTCTGGCCAGAAAGTACGCTGCGACACTCATCACCGGACTGAATGAAACTCCTGTTCCTGACCACTAGACGCACACTCCGTGGCCTGCTGTCAACCTCAGGAGCCTGCAGATTCGTGGTGACTGCCTGGCCACGCCTCAGCCTCCCCCCACCAAACCCCTAAGAGCAATCCTGGAGAAGGCACCCCAAATCTAGACCTCTTCCTACCACATGACCGATAAGAGTAGGAACAAGCTTGGCAGAGTGAACCCCTGAACTTCGAGAATTCCCAGGTATCCTTATGGGCACCATCTGCACTTTAAGAAAATAGCTATAAAAATACTCTGAATGGAAGAGGTGACACAGCCCTGGTCATTCTATTCTGTCCACTTCGATGCTCCCTATTAATCCAGCACGGAGTTACAAGCGGGATCAGCATTTGCTAATGTAGTTGGACCCTATTTTCCCACGATGTTCCACTTTCTCCCTGGCTTTGGCAAATGTATTCAGTTGGGTCTTTCTAGTCCCAAACACAAGAGTAAAAGATAGTCTTTCAACTAAGTTGTAAGTTTCTTAGGGTTTCTACTTTATTATTGCCCGATTATCCGCGGCAGAAGTGCAAGGCATAGTTAATAGACAAGAACTTCTTCTACAATGAAGGGGGGTGGTTTGCACCCTTTCACACTGGAATGGAGCTACAATTTCCATACGCTGTAAGAAAACAGAAGTGGTGATGGCTACAGGGCACCTGACGAAGTAAATACTTTGACTCACTATCGATGAAAAACACGGGGCTGATGTTTCAGCTACAGTCAAGGACAAGGCAGAGAGACCTCAGCTGGCCATTTGAGTTATTTGAAAAATCAATTCAATGGAGTAGAAAGGAAAACCAAAAATATTATATACAACGTTTACGATGTTCTTGCCCTTTGATATACAGACCCCTCATTTTGTCCAGATGGCACAATCAAAACCAGCTTGTGGTGACAGAAGAGATTAGAATCCTTGCAGCTTCGCTTTTAATACTATACAGTGAAGTTAATGAATTTTGTGTCCTAATGTTCTTCTTGAAAAGAGGCCAGGAGGAAGACGGGGAATGTAGTGCGGACCCAATGTTACTCTACAGAAGAACGTTTTACTGAAGATGCATCAGCTGACCAAGTGGGAGGATCTGGTGAAATGTCTTGTTCTTGTTTTCGGACAACAGTACCTCGGACGGTATTTTTATTGGTTTCTGGCTCCTTTTTCCATTTGCACTTCCAGATGTGAAGTGAATTTTCCTCAAACTTAAGTTCTTTCCTTCTATTTCCTTATTATAAAACTAATTTCCTTTTCAGGTACAACGCTCTGCTATTTAAAAGAAATTTTTGTGTTTTAATGTAGAAGCTGTAACTGCCATATCCTTTTCTAAGGACTACTAAACTGAGCAAGGATTTCATCAGAGATTTTTCCCTGAAATAAAAAAAGGGAGAACCACCATCCTAGGAATTATCTTGGGATATATTTTCCTTTTATTCAGAAATTACTATACATTGTCAATATACCCTTTTTAAAAAAAGTAGGATATGAAAAAAAAATGCTTTTAAAACCTCACCTATTTTTAAACATTTGAATTCTTTTTTCTTAATATGCTTGGTAAAATTAGTTATTCAAAGAAATAAAAAAAAAATCAAACCTAAGCACCTCAAACCTTTTCGTTTAAACCATAAATGAATAAAGTCAGAGGACTCTGGACATACACAACACAGTAGTATTTTTTCCATAAACCATTAAGTTCGTCAAGTGCAACGGGAAGCTATAGCCCTTCATCAGTTCACATTCAATTTGTAACCTTTTATCTTTTCTCACAAGAAAAACACAAACCGATCCCAAACTTATTAAAGTACATCTGTGCATTAAATCCCTGCCCTTTTCGCATAAAGTAGAAAAAAAAAGTTCTAGTGCTCAATGTAAACATTTTGAACTATTAATTATTTATTAATTTTCCTTAAAGGTATTTAGGAGTGTGTGTCACATATTCAGTTAACCTTAGGAATAGCACCATGACCAAAAAAACCCCACAAAAACGATTCTCTCTATATAATCCCTTAGTTTTACTTCAGAATTTGAGAAGCCACCATTGTCAACCACACATTCAAAGTTACCAGGACGATTCTTGGTTTGTTTTCCAGATGAAACCAGAATACTTCTGATGTAAGTAAGAGTGTAACTATTTTGGACAAAATGAAAAATCAGGAATCAGTTGACCAGCCAGTCAATGACCAGTGAATGTAGTCTAAAGAAGAGGTCTATTGATGAAGCCTAAAAATCATCAAACTAGCATTTTAGCAAAAGAATTTATGTGTTTATGAACGTATTCCATATTTGTTTACGGATTTTTGGTACCTTTTTGCAAATGATGGTAAACATGGAGTTATAACCCTGAGACTAGATATAAAATGGAGAAGCTTAAGAAAAGTTTAAATAAATTAATGGATATGACATCTGTCATCACTTCTTAAGATTAAGGAAGTCAAGAGCATTCCATTAATTTTTTTTCAGGTCAAGAGTGAAGGACAATTATCCTGCACCAAACTGTCTACTATGCACTGAATACAAGCTGTGAGAAGAGCATCTCGAAACCACCCAAGACAGGAGGCCTCCCGTCTACCTCCCCTGGCAATGTCTGAGAGAGAGAACACCGTTACCGTCAAACAGAACAGGCAACTGCAAAGTAACAACACGTAAGAACACCCTCTAACACCAATACCAGAGTCAGGTGCTTTTCCCCATCTGCCACTGTAAGGATACACAGGAGAAAAACGTTAATTTCGTCTGAAACCAAATAGGGACGATAAATAGTAAAGGTGGGAGTACTGTAACATACCCCTTCACTACAGAATATGTAAACCATTGGAATCAAGTCCATCTTCAGGCACAAACAAGTTAGCAATGGCCACCTATACTGTTGGGAGTAGCACAATCTTATCAAGTAAAAATATTTGGCTCAAAAAAAAAAAAGTATACTGTGGTATTTGATGATGTGATAAAAAAAAAAAAGTTTTGGATATGGATTCCAAAATTATTTTCCAACCAAATCTGACTTTTCTTAGGTTTAAACTAGAGGTCACTAACGAAGTTACACTTTAAGTTGCCCCAACAAAGAATGCTTGAGATTGCACATGGCAGCAGTGAGCTAAAACAAAGAGATGGAGAACATGTTTCACTACTTTCCTATATAGATGAGATTTGCAATTGCACACTTAACAAAACGCAACCCTACGATTTCAATAGAAATGGGGGGAACTATAATTTAAATATTCTCTGAGTTCTGTACACTCTATTAAAGAATAAACTCTCCCTAAATCTAAGGCACACAAACTCCTCTATGTCACAGAGTAAGACTATTGAAGACCAAGAGTTTGCTTAAATCCCTCACGTGAAAACCAGGAGCTCATGGAAAGAAAATTATCTAGCCTTTTGTGAGAGCACAATCGAAAAGAAAATGCTAGCGCTAATGGTCTGGCCTTAGGAATTGAAATATATGATCGAAACTTTAAAAAAAAAATAATTTACCAGCACTTTATAAATTCAAGTTTATAAAATAATAATGATATTTTCCTTTAAAATAAAGAAAAAGAAAGAACGCAACAGCATTTGGAAAGAAAACTGGAAACCATTTCAATAAAAATGACCCAATATGGTATAATGCATTCTACTCAAGTAGCCAGGCAAAGGAAAAAAAAGTGGTAGGTACCTTGCCTACTACTAATCATGGTAACACCTCCCATGATTATAATGTCGGTATGGACATAATATTTATGAAAAATCTGTAAACATAGGTCTTATGAAATGGTTATGCTACAATATGACACGGGATAGAAACTACCACCTCTTGACGATTTCCAAAAAATATCTGCATGGCCCTTGCGACCATGAAAGTAATGCTCATCGGTTCTGCTAACCAGGATGTCTAGTGTTTAACGTATTTCAAACTCTTGCTGTCTGTAGTTAAATACTGTTTAAGTAGATCTGCCCCCAAAATGAAGCATATTTTGGCACCTGTGCTGAATGCTGCTACAAAGGCAAGCAAGTGCAAATAAAAATAACAGTCATGATTTAGTCACATTCATCACTTTTCATAGAAAAATATAAATATATTCCCTGAATTGTAGGACAAAAAAAAAAAAAAAATTATTTCAACTAGCCAGGCTTCACCGTTAACTTCCAGTCCATTTCCTCTTTCAATGAACTGGTCTTCCCTCAAGGTCATAAGGTGCAATCATCAAAATCGAACACGTTTTCTAAGTTTCTATCATCATCCCCATCGTGGTATCTCACGGTCCTTCTACCCTGATTTCTCGTTTTAATCTTTGACCGGCGAAGAACTCTCTTAGATTCTGCACAGTCCAAATCCTCCCAGTCATTATCCTCCACGTTTAGCCTAGGCCGCTTGCTCTGTCTGGGCTGCCTCACGCTTTTAGGTGCGTTAGCTGTAAAAGGTTTACCTTTTCTAACATTTACTTTCGCTTTTCCTTTCGCTTTCCTCTTTTTGGTTTTTGTCTCGTCAGCACAGTCAACCTCTGATTCAGTTACAGATCCCAACTCTGACTCAGACTGGGGACTGGCGTCGGGTGCACCCTCTGAATGCCCGGGGGCTTCTGCGTCTCGCACGTGGCCCGGCTTAGGGTGCAGTCTCTTCCGCTTTGTGTCCGTCTTGGCTCCTTCCGGGGAGGCCGGGGCCACCCCCGTCGCCCTGAAGGCAGCCTTCCCGTAGGTCCTGAGCCTCCGGCCGTTCCACCGGCGCAGCCCGTAGCTCAGCTCCTCCTCGAAGTTCGTCTCTGCAGCAGTCTTCTGCTCCAAGGCCGACGCGGGAGAACATCTCCTGCCCCTCTCATTCCCTGGCATATGGCTTCTGGAATCTTCCTCTGAAGACCCAAACAACGAACTCTTGGTTCTAGAAGGTGCGATGTGTGTTTTGTGGCGCCTGGCACGCCTGGCGGGCCTGTCCCTGGGCTCTGAACTGGGCACACCTTCCGAGTCCGAGTCTCCATTGGGAGGCGGATGGCAGCTCTTGGTGCTGCCCTCTGAGTCGGCCCCGGGCGGCTCCCCTCCACAGGCAGCGAGGCCGGTGGGCACGTCGCCCTCGCCCTCGCCCTCAGAGTCGCTCCCTGTCTTGCCAGCCGTGGAACCTGCGACACGGAGGGGCTTCTGCCTTCTCCTCCGGCCTCTGGTGCACACGCTCTGGGAGTCGGCGTCTTCCAGGCCGCCCAGGAGCGTGATCTTCCTGGCGGCGGCGGCCGCGCACCTGCGAGGGGCCCTCCGGATGCCTGCTTTGGCCCTGGAGGGCCTCTTCACCACCTTCGCATTGCTGTCCGAGTCGCTGGAACACACTCTCTTTCTGGAAACTCTTCTGCTCGGTCCACGCTCCTGTGATGTTGCATCTAAAAAAGTAAGAACATCCCTTTAATCTGCAATGCAGCGTTCAGAGGACCTCAGTCCCGAATTCTCCGTTCTCATGGACTGGGACAGAGAATGGTGGGGAGTGGGATGGGAGCAGGGACGGGCGATCCTCAGCACCAGTCACAAGTACAACATGAAACTCCGGTCTTTCAGCACAAACACCTGCCATTGAAACGTTTTACTTACAGGACTACAGACTGATCTCTTTACCATACACTAGGGAATGCAAACTGATCACTTCCTCTCAGCCTCCCTGCAACACTTTTTAAAAAAATATTGACTGGAATCGAACCTGGGGCCCTTCAGTCCGCAGACCGGCGCTCTATCCACTGAGCCACACTGGTTTCGGCTCTGCAACACTTTTTAACTTGACAAGTTCCTATCACACCAACTTTTCATCCTCGCTTTAGCTGCCTCCTGCCCTTTTGACATTTTTCATCAACCCCCATTTACCAGTACAATCGTAATTCAGCAACTTCTCTCAGCTCTCTGTGCTCCAGTTATCAGTAAAACTGACAATAATCCCTATCTCATAAAAGATTAAACTGCTTAATAAACATAAAGGTTTGATCCCCGGTCAGGGTGCATAAGGGAAGCAACCAATCGATGTTTCTCTCTCACAATGATGCTTCTCTCTCTCTCTAAAATACAAAAACAAAAACATACCCTTGGTCAAAGATTAAAAATAAACCCAACACAAGGCATTTAGAAGAACATCATGATATGCAGAAAATCTTGGAAAATGTTCTGTTAACCGCTATTATTACTCACCACATTCCTTCCGATCAGTTCTACCCTTTTCTCTCCTCTTCTCAAACTATCATCACAAGCGTTCATAAGCGTGCGTGCCTTTATTTTCTGAAACCCATCTCCAACCGCCAACCCAAGCAGGGACATCTTTAACAGTAACGGTGTTCAGGCCAAATGGCCTTTCAGAGGAGAGCAAGGTAAGCTGGAAGGAAGGGGCAGTAGGATGAATGAGAGACCTGCTGTCCATTACCTCTCGGAAAGTGGTTCGGTGTTCCTTTTGCTCTGTCCTCGTCTGAGTCCACGTCAGTTTCAGACACAGGAGCTGAGGAGCAGCGGGCCGCAGCTGGGGGTTCGCCCTTCAGACTGCCTGGGAGCCGATCTGCTTCCGTTTTGCGGTGTCTCCCCCCTCCCCTCTCTTCCTCCGAGTCGGAGTCCTCCGAATCAGTGAAGACCTTTGCTTTTTTGAGGAAGGCGGCGCTCTTGCGGGCCGTGCTGAACTTCCTCCCGGGGTGCTTTCTGGGTTCGGAATCTGCTTCCTCCTCTCCCCCCGAGACACTGCCTGCCTTCAGCGGCCGCCGCGACGTCGGGGGGCCGATGGTCCTGGGAGGCCCGCTACCTGAGCCAGCACTGTCCTCAGAGGACTCGGTTGCGAGAAGGCTGGTCCTCGAGGCAGCTGCGGCCTGCGAGCGGTAGCCGTTGGCATGCCAGCTCCTCCGGACCTCCTGCAAGGCCCTCTCCGACTCCGAGTCCGCGTTCTCAGACCCGCTGGCCGCCTTCCGGGGCGCTGCTGCCGGCTGGTCCTGCTCTCTGAGCTCCTCCTCCTCCTCCTCGGGCTCTGACTCCGGGCTGCGGGCATCCTCATCCTCAGAATTGTACAGAAGCTTCTTCCTGGCCACGGCGGAGGCGATGCGGTGGGGCAGCCTCCGGCCAGAGCAGGCGTTTTCGGAGCTGGAACCCTCCTCTATGTCGCTCATCAGCTTGATCTTACTGGCAGCCACGGCGGCACACTTCCTGAGCACTTTCCGGTTGCTCCCCGCCCGGGCTGCTAAGCCCTCGCCCGTTTCCAATGAATTGTTATCCGAGTCACTCAAGTACACTCTCTTCCGAGTGGCTTTCCTGCCACATCCGTTTTCCAAAGAAACTGCACCTAGAAATGAAGTGACAATAAAGTCAGAAAGGTCTTCCTTAGTTCAACCTTCTTTAAATGACTCCACTATTTCAGTACTGGTGTCCCTTGTTATTTTACTGCCAAAACCGATTCCCTTTCTAAATCTAAAAGACTTAAAAGGATGCAACAGAATAGACGCCACAAAAATAAACTCCCACATGTATGGTCAGTTGATTTATGAAAAAAGAGACAGGAACACACAATCAGGGAAGGAGGTTCTTTTCAATAAACGGTGTTGGGATAACTGTACAGCACATGCAGGAGAATGAAACTAGCCTCCTAAACCACACCCCAGAATTAACTCAAAATAGGTTTACGATTTGAATGTAAGACTAAAACCATCAACTCCTAGAGAGCAGTGGCCAGTGTGACTCAGCTGGATGGAGTGGCATCCGGTGCACCAAAAGGTTGTGGGTTCAATTCCCAGTCAGGGCACACAACCTAGGTTGCGGGTTCAATCCTGTTCAGGGCGTGTACGGCAGGCAACCCATCAATGTCTCTCTCGAACATCAATGTACTTCTCTCCCTCTTCTCTTACTCCTCCCTCCCTCTCTCCCTAAAATCAATAAAACATATCCTCAGGACAGGAATAAAACTGAAGGGGAAAAATGGGCATAGTCATGGCTATTTCCCAAAGAAGACATCCTCATGAATAACATCCGTGACATGACTAATCATCAGGAAAATGCAAATCAAAACCACAACGAACTATCACTCCCCACCTGTGAGAATAGTTACTATCGAAAAGGTAAGAACAAGTGTTGACAAGGATGTGAAGAAAAGGGAACCCCTGTGTCCCGTTGGTAGGAAGGCAGATCCGTGCAGCCTCGATACGGAAAGCAGTCGGGAGGCTGCCTCAGGAAAATAAAAACTAGAACTACAACAGGACCCAGCTACTCCACTTTCAGCTATCTGTCTGAAGAAAACAAGTCCCAAGGACCCAGCACCCCCACGTTACAACAGCCACAACAGGAAACGAGCGAAGCACAGTGCCCGCCAGCGGGTGAATGGAGGTGGCCTGAGGGCTCCGCTGGCTGAGTGCCGTCCCGTGCGCCAAAAAGCTGCTGGTTCAACCCCAGTTGAAGCATATACGGAAGGCAACCAATCATTTCTCTCTCACACTGATGTTTCTATTTCTCTCTCTCTGTAAGCATGTCCTTGGGTGAGAATTAAAAAATAAATAAAAAAGAATGGATAAAGAAGATGTGATATATATACACAATGGAATACTATTCAGCTACAAGAAGAATGGATTCTTGCCATCTGCAACAACACAGAGTGACTGTATAGGCATAATGTTAAGTGAAATAAGTTAGAAAAGAAAAAGAAATACCTTATGGTCTCACTTATATTTGAAATCTAAAACACAAAACCAAGTTTATGGGGGAGGGACGGTTTGAAGGGGGTCAAAAGGTATGAACTTCCAGTTATAAAATGAATAAGCCATGGGAATGTAAGGTATTGCGTGATGGCCATAGTTAATACTGTAGGGCCTATTTGAAAGTTGCTAAGTCCTGGCCTGGGAGATCAGTTGGTTAGTGTTGTCCCAATATATTGAATTGTGGGTTCACTCCCTGGTCAGGGCACATACAAGAATCACACAATGGCCCTAACTGGCTCAGCAAATAGAATGTTGGCCTATGGACTGAAAGGTCCCATGTTTGATTCCAGTCAAGGGCACATGCCCTGGTTTCGGGCTCAACCCCCAGTAGGAGGCAGGCAGGAGGCAGGCAATCAATCATCAACGATGTTTCTATCTCTCCCCCTCCCCTTTCCTCTCTGAAATCAATAAAAAATATATTTTAAAAAAAAGAATCAATGAATGCATAAATAAGTGGCACAACAAATCAATGTTCTTCTTTCTCTAAAACCAATCAATAATTTTTTTAAAAAAAAGAAAGTTGCTAAGAGTAAAAATTAAGAGTCTTCATCTCGAGAAAACAATGAGAAAAATCTGTAACTATATACGGTGATGGATGGTAACTATAGACTTACGGTCATTTCACAATGTATACGAACATCAAGTCATTATGGTGGACACTTGAAACTCCTATCATGCCATATGTCAACTATCCCCTAATTTTAAGCAGTCGGAAGGACATTAATCATATGGAGATACATTAAGTCCACAGACGATTCAGTGTTAGCTTTCGAGCCTCATGCTATACACACATCCCTCCAAAGCACCCCGCGCCTCTCACCAGGTCGTCGCTGCGCAGCCCGCGTCCTGGTCACCCTGAGACCGCCGCTTCTGGCCGGCCTCCCACGCGAGGAGGGCTCGCGTGCTCTCAACCCCCCCCTGCTCTCCGCTGAGCTCTCCGAGGCCGAGGACGATGAGGGGGTCCCCGAGGAATCTTCCCCTTCACTTTCTGAGAAAAGCAAGCACCCACCGTCAGCACACATGTTTTCTTATCTTTACATATAAGCTGTCACTTCATAACAAAACTAAACTTAAAGCAGCTTTCTACAGCCCTAGTGCTTAAGAGTATGTTTTTTAGAGCTGTTCGAGGAAAAAAGCAGCTGATAAGATTTTGGTAAGAAGAGGTATATAATCAGCATTCTGAATCAAGCTTGTTCTCTTAGCTCTGAAAGTAGCCTATCACTCCTGCTTTGGATTCAGAAAACACAGTGTATGTGCTTAATAAACAAACCTGCATTTAAAAGCTTAATTAGCCCTCTCTGCTTCCTCCTGTTATGAAACTAGCGGCATATACCCCCGAGCGCCCCACTTCTCACCCGACAACGTGGAGCCGGTGGCCAGAGTGGCAGGCCTGCCGCTTCCCCTCCCTCCTGACGACGCTGCTGAGTCGGAGGAGTCCCCAGAGGACCCGCCCGAAGAGACGCTGGCAGAGACGCTGGCACTCGTCCTGTGGCTCGCAGAGCACGCGGCCTGGCTTGAGGTGGACTGGGCAGGAGAACCTACCCCCTCGGGAATTGCTCTCGTCTGACATTTTAGACGCTTCTGCTTGGCATTCCTGGCCAAAGACACCAACAAAAGAAACAGTATTTAAGCAAACAGAAAACACCTAAGTAAGAGTATATGTATATATTATTACTTTAATCGGAGAATAATTTTTAGCTCAAAATATGAAAACATCCGTTATTAACATCTTATTCTGGCATGGGTTACTATTAATATTCTTACTCTAAACTTGATATTGTTTTATTACAAATTGGAGTAATGAACAAATGATCCAAATAACAGTTACGGGAAATCGCATTGAATATTTCAGGTTCCTGGGATTAAATGCTGAGGGAGAACCAACATTTATGTAATACCAGAGGCCTGGTGCATGAAATTTGTTGGGGGGGGGGCCTTCAGCCTAGCCTGCTCCCTCTCCAATCTGGGACCCCTTGAGGGCAGTTGGACAATCTTCTCAAAATCCAGGACTGCTGGCTCCCAACTGCTTCACCTGCCTGCCTTCCTGATTGCCCCTAACCGCTTCTGCCTGCCAGCCTGATCACCCCCTAACCCTACATTTTATATTTTTTCTTTACAACTAATTCTCAGTAAAAAATATGCTATGTTATACCTAATAGATATTTTCTCATAAATATCAAATGCTCAGTAGTCACTTTACTCTCTGCATTCAAACAAAAAGTGTATTATAAAAAAATATAAATGGCATCTTAAATAACCCTTTACGCCCTGGTCGGGGTGGCTCGGTTGGTTGGAGCATCACCCCATGCATCAGAAGGTGGCAGGTTCGATTCCTGGTTAGGGCACATTTCAAGGTCGCTGGTTCAATCTCTGGTCAGGGAGTACAGGAAGCAACCTATCGATGTTTCTCTCGAAGCAATAAAAAAATAACCCCCTATAAAAGTTTTACAATCGATGATTTTCATTGAATGCTTCAAAAACGTACATAACTGTAAATCAATGCACATGATATTTTCAAGCCAAAAGGGGATTATTCTTTTCTAATGTAATCTAAAATGATTAAAAATCTTTTGCATAATAAAATCAAAAGACATTATCATGACCTGAAATTTTACAAAAAAAGCATAAAACACTGGCAGTAACTAATTTACCTGATATTTTTGTTAGCCTGACTGACACGTTTACAATTTTGCTGTCTCCTGAATCTCTGGCTTCTTCGAAGTTTTTCATTGAATTTTTGACCAATTTTAAAATCGGAAGAGATTTTCTTCATTTTTTCTTCAAATAAGGCAGACAACCTCAAGGTCATACTGTAAATCTGTAAGAACATAACAGCAAAACTGTAACTTACAAAATATCTTTAAAAGTATTTTTCTAAATGACAATGTAATCATCGAGGCTACTTGGAAGGTTTTGTATTAGTGTTACAGGTAATGGCTCTTACCGGCTGTATCTATTTCCCACCCCTTCCCTTCAGTGACATCTACCTGGGCTTTTCCCATTTTCACATCTACATGTACAACCCTGCATGTAACCTTTTCTGAAAGTGAGATGCAAGTTGGTTGGTTTTCAAATTATTACTTAGGCAGCAAAAGAGCAGCGTCTCTTTGAGGCAAGGAACTTCTCACCAGTCTCTACTTGAAATCTGACTCTTTGATGACACTTAGATTCAAATCTGAATTACAGACAAAAGAATATCTTGCATCTGGCAGAAAGAGGAAAAGATGGCCTAAAGTTTTACTGCAAATGAAAGACTGTGTTTTAACTATTTTTATAATTAAGTAACGTCAGATCTTGGAAAGAACAGCAATGTGATGTTGAGTACTACTGGTAAGTAACGTTTGGTACAGCTTTGTATTTACAGGAAGTTCTCTTTACTCGTCGCAACCATTCCTGAGAGTAAGTGCACAAGTCTAATGTCTAATGTTCCAAAGCTAATTATGAATCACTCTGATGCATGGCAGAGGATGGAGAGACCTGAACACTAGAGAACCTTTAAAAATGCTTCATATGTCTACTATATAAATATATCTCTACAATGAATATATGCGAAATTTGCAATCCCTGATCTGATTTTTGACATGATCTTTAACGGTTATTTTCAATATTTTGTGCATATGTTGAACTTATTCTTTTCACTGAAACCTGAAGTCTAGTATAAGCCACCAATTTTAACAATCATATTGTTTGAAACCTCTGGTTATCTTATCACCATTTTTATGTTTTCTCATTATTAGCTTTTATGTAAAATTCAGTAATACATTTGAATTGAAAATAAACATTATTTAACAAAAGTAGGTGCTAAGATTATCAGCTCTTCAATATGAAGAATGTCATATATAAAAAAACCCAGTTAGCATCATATACAATGGAGGAAGACTGAAAATCTTGCCCTGAGATCAGGAATAAGACAAAGATGCCTGCTTTCCCCTCTGCTATTCAACAGCGTGCTTTAAGTTCTATTGAGAGCATTAGACAAGAAAAAGAAAATTGTCATTCAAATTGGAATGGGAGAAGTAAAAGTATCTCAACTCACAGAGGATGATCCTATATATAACAACACTCAAAGATTCCAGTTATTAGTACTAATAAATGAATTCAGCAAAATTACAGGGCATAATAATCACATACAAGAACCAGTTGTGTTTCTAATACACCAACAATGAACAATCAGAAAAAGAAATTAAGAAAGCAACTGAATTTCAAATACCATCTAAAACAATAAATGGGAACAAATTGAACCAAGGAGGTGTTAAGACTTGTCACTGAAAATGACAAACACTACTGAAGGAAATTAGAACTAAATAAATGGAAAGACACCCCCTGCTAAGAAACAGGAAGACTTAACAGTGCTAAGATGTCAATTCTGCACAAAGCAATCAATCTATACATTCAAAGCAATCTCCATAAAAAATTCAAAGGACTTTTTTGAAATGGCAAAAGCCATTCCTCCAGCTCACAAAGAATTGCCAGGGACCCTGAGTTGGTGAATCTTGAAAAAGAAATAGTGGGAGGACTCACAGTTCCTGACTTCAAAACTTACTATGAAGCTACAGCAAACAAAACACTGGATTAAGCCCACAACCTCCCCACAACCCCCAGCATGTGCTCCAACTGGGAATTGAACTATGACCTCCTGGTTCATAAGTCAACTATCAACCCACTGAGCCACGCCTACAGGCTCCCTCTTGTGTGTTAAATATATGTTTGAGGATTCATACCATACAATTCATTGTGTAAAGTGTATAATTTAATGGTTTTTATATGACATTATCAGGTTTTCAAAATTGTGGTTAAATCTATGTAACATAAAATACAGGAGGCAGCCAATCAATGATTCTCTCTCATCAGTGATGTTTCTCTCTTCGTCTCCCTTCCTCTCTGAAATTAATAAAAAATATATGGTTTTTAAAACAGAGAGGGGAGATGACCTAGCCACTTTGGTTCAGTGGACAGAACGTCGACCGGAGGACTGAAGGTCCCAGGTTCAATTCTGGTCAAGGACACATGCCCAGGTTGCAGGCTTGATCCCCAGTGGGGGAGTGCAGAAGGCAGCCAATCAGTAATGCTGCTGTCACTGATGTTTCTCTCCCTCTCCTTCTCCCTTCCTCTCTGAAATCAATAAAAATGTATTTTAAAAAGGGGGGGAGGTGATTAATGAAATTTATTACCTTTCTGGAAAGAAACAATCTCACAATAGTGACTTTGACAAAAGCATGAAAAATTTTAGACTTGAATGTTAAACTGATCCAATAAGCAGTTTAGATATTGAATGCAATGAGAGCGTTCTCAAATTGAGACAAGAATTAATAATGTGGGAAGAATCTGATAATAATGAGGAGAACGTGAAATTAACACAAAATGATTCATCAGCAGTGAGTCACTGATGATAAAGTGCTATAAATCTCCTCAAATCACTGCGGTGGTGTTTTGTTGTTTTAATTACCCATCACCTTGGCCACACAGGTTCTGTGATGTTTTGAAAATTCTCCTTTGTGTACTTATTATGCCTCCCCAAGTTTTGCAAGTGGTCCAATGTATAACTTTTAATGAAGATTTAGTAATGTACTCCTTACTTGTATTCTTAAGTAATCACATCACTCATGTGTTTCTTCTTTGGATCCAAAATATTAAGTTTACAGTAGTCCCACCCTGAGATTTCCATTTTCTTACTTTTAATATTCTTCCAGCTTGATCAATAAGTTTTCAACCCACTTTTCAAGATTCCCATATGTATGAAAATACAGACTTTTGTCCTTCTACATATCAAGTCTAAGTGTGTTCATTTTTCACTGAGGCCCTCGCTCCCACCACTCGTGTTCGCAAAACTCAGGACAGACAGACCTTACTGTGGAGAGGCAGCCAGAGCAGATACTTGGCAGGGGCCGCAGCTCTGTTCTCAACAGCAGTCTTGCTCTCCTCGCTATCTTTAACGTCCCAACCTTTCCCAGCCAGCAGAAAATTCCCATCCACACAGATAACGCTCTGCTCTTCTTACAAACTACTTTAAATTACCTTTGATCTTTTGTTTGGTGTATATGCTTTTGCATTGCTAAATATCAACCGGATGTCTTTGCAAAATTCCAGGGGGCTGTCATAATTCTCCGCTTCTAAAGTCTCCCTTACTGTTCCAAAATCCATTGGAGTATCTATAATATCTCGATAGTCCTAGGTTTTAAAAACAATAATTAGTTCATTCCTGCTTATAAAAATATAAGTGCATCAGATCTCTAAAGTATTAAAAACTAGGGCCTGGTACACAAAATCCGTGCACTCAGGGGAACGTCCCTCAGCCCAGCCTGTGCCCTCTCACAGTCTGGGAGCCCTGGGGGATGCCCGACTGATGGCTTCCGCCACTCTCCATGGGCATCGGGCCTAAGCTGGCAGCCGGACATCCTTAGTGCTGCATGGAAGTGGGAGAGGCTCCACCACCACTGCTGGACTCGCCAGCCGTGGGCCGGCTCAGGGCTTCAGGCAGAGTGGCACTCCCTCTGTGGGAGCGCGCTGACCACCCAGGGGCACCTCCTGCATTGAGCATCTGCCCCCTGGTGGTCAGTGCGCATCATAGAGACCAGTCGTTCCACTGTTGGGTTGATTTGCATATTATCCTTTTAGTATATAGGATTGTAGAAGAGAAAAAAATCAGAAGGAGCTTAAGAATCATTGCTAACTTAAAAAAAAAACATGACCCAGTCATAACGATAAGGTAAGAAATAACCAAGATGTATAATACCTGGTAGTAGGACATAGACTGTTTTTTTGGTGTGTCTTTTTGGTTTTGGTTTTTTTTTCCAAATTGTAAGAGAAAGTTACAAAGGAAGTAGAAGTAAGCCAGCTGGACTGCAGGCTCACAAAACAAGTTACAGGTGCAGAAGGGCCCTTGAAGCTTAGGAGAGGGAAAGGCAAAGGCAATACACCTGGTGGGAGAAGAGGGATCGGGAAAGGAAGAGCCAGACATGGACTCGTTTTTATTTCCTTCTTCACGTTTTTGTAAATTCCAAGCTTTCTACAGTAAGTTTGTGCTTTATTATCTTTTTTTTTTTTTTAAGGTCATTTTCTGTTCTTTATCACTAGAGTGAAAACAGACACTTTTACACAATTTATAGTTTTCCTAGAGCTGGGACTACTTAGATAAAAGATACCATGTAGAATGCTCCCATTATTATGTAACTGTCTAAATGGTAAGATAAAAAGTTAACATGAAGCTAGACATCTTACTCTTTAGAAGTTTAATTTAAATACCTCTACATCGATCTCCTCTACACAAAATAAGAAAAGCCCCAAACATTCAAAAAAATGGCAACTTACTGGATATTCAACCAAATCAACAGGTTGTCTAAATGGTTCAGAATCTTCACATTGAAAAATTAAGTTCACTAGTTCCTTACACTGTTTCTTCCAGTTGCTTTCAACATAGCTGGTGGCTTTGCTGCTCCTTTTTTTCCAATCATGGCCCTAAAAATATATTCACAATATTGAAAGTATTTTCAGTGTTGGAAAGGTGACACTCTAATATCGTATTTGACTTCCTATCTACTTGGAAAAAATCCACTTTTCTGTAAAAATCCAATGTCACACCTAGAAACATGTTACTCTAGAAACATTTTTCACTCCAGCACTGACCTCCCATATCTAGAAAATGTTTTCACAGAAGGTGGAGTGTCACACGGGATAATGCGGTGGGCAGAATCAGGTTAATGACTCAAAGCCGTCTGCAACCTAACCTGGGACTGTGGCACTTTACCAGGCAGCTGGGACTGAAGGCCTGCTCTTGAGATGGGGAGACTGTCCTGATTATCGGTTGTGCCCACTGTAACCACAAGGGTCCTTACAAGCGGAAGGCAGAGGTCAGAGTCAGCCTGGAAGATGTTACGCTGCTGATCTGAAGGTGGCAGAGGGGGGCCACAAGCCTCTAGAAGCTGGAAAATGTGAGGAAACGGATTCTCCCCTAAAGTTCCCAGAAGGAACACAGCCACGCTGACACCCTGATTTTAGCCCAGTGAGACCATGGCAAGCTTCTAATTTACGGAACATCACATAACATGTGTGTTGTTTAAGCCACCAGATTTGTAATTTGCTAGAGTAGCCACAGCAAACAAATTCTAAACAGGTACTGAACACTTGGGAGAATTATATGAAAAAGACAAATCAGATGACAGAAATTCAAGTCTAACTTCTCAATGTTACCTGGGGCAAGGATATTATGAAAATTTTTATTAAAAGCTTAAGTGTAAGCAGCATTTAGATGAAACTTGAAATGTTAACATTTTGGGCATTCCCGGATTAATAACCTTGACTTTTAATTAACATATTACATTAAAACTTCAAGAGTTCTGGTGACACTACAATTCTAACTACCCAGTATCCAAAACTTATTTCCGTACATCCCCCAACTGATCCTTGTTTTTTTAAAAAAGGTTGTTACCAAATGCTAATTTTTCCCTTCAAATGTCTCATCTTCTTCCCTTCCTTTCCATTCTAAGCAAACACTATCCTTGACTAGATTCCCATCCTTTACTCCCAGATCCTGGCAATAAACTCCTCACTTTCTTTACTTCCTATCTTCATATTCCTCAGAATCCATTTGTCTATTTTGACTCTGCAGGTTATTCCCTACTTTACATGAAAACCTTGGTTTTCGATGTCACCATCATTTGCCCCCAAAGTCACAACCAGACACGGACATTTGCTTATTCCAGCGTTTTCCCTCCAGCCAGTCAGGCCAGTGCTCTCAGCCGCCCACTGTCATGCCACACTTTGCTACTTTTTTCAGCGTGGAGTGTAAAATCCCCTACTTTTTGACTGTTTTAACTCCATCTCATTCTGAAAAAATTGCTCAAATCCCAAGTCTCCCACTAGACCTTACCTAACCACCCAGCTTTCAGTGACTACTCCCCTTTCTCTTACAAAATATCCCATCTCTACATCAAAGTAACTTTTCAAAGACAACACCTAAGACCTTAGGTTGATTTTAAACAAAGAATGAGTCAACAACGAAGATCAATCAGGCAGATTGACTTACTCTTCTTCTTCCAGAAGATGTTTTAGGGCGATCACTATCATCCTAGAAATAAAAATCAGAGCACCTTAAGTGTTAACATTCTCATGAAAAATGCAATTAATTTTAATTTAAAAAGTATATGAAAGACAAGGTTATAATCTGTTAATAAAATCTCCAAAGACAGACAGACTATACTGGATAATCTTCGTGGCACACAGATTCCAACACACCAACTAGTCTTAATACCCTATGTCTTCCCTAAGAACACGCACTAATTTCAAAAGAGAGCTATAAAAAGCGGCTTTAAATTGTGCTTTATTTCTATGCAGAAGCCCAGAGACAGAGGCTCCTACAATGCCCGCACATCTGGAACTCTCCACACTTACTTATCCCCTCAATCTGTAGCCATTTTTATTCCAATATAGATTAGCATGCGGATCAGCGAACTGGAGATGGTGGAGAAATTAAGCGATGCTGGTGGGCTTTTCTAGGCCACGTTGCTTTTAAAGACGATCTTCCCTGCCACCAAAGCCAACAGCGGATTCTCAAACAAGGCAGCATCGCTGCTACTTGCCTCACTGACTCTTCCAGACCATCCCGAGGGAAGGACGCTAGGGTACGTGAGCATGGTCAAGCTCGAGAATTCTCAACTACAATTAAGTCCATGCTCAGATATTGGTTTTACAGAAATAAAATTTCCAAAATTTCTTTAATGTATCTTTCTCTAGAAAAAATTTGGAAAGAGAACATGTTCCATGCCTAAGTTGTTCATTTAGACATATTTTGTTTGGTATATTGATAATCAATTATTGGCTAAAACAAATTATGTCACTATCTAGATAATTAAAAAAATGTCTTTATCGAGTGCACTATTTTCATAGTTAATTGGAATATAGCAAGAATTGATATAGTTAATCAACATTTTGTACTTCATTCATTCTTTCAAGTTACCATTTGGAATTAACAAAAATCATTGTAAAATTGACAAACTCCATACCAAAGCCTTGGCATTCTGCTCATCATTTTCAGAAGTGTTAGAAAGTTCTGAGATATCTGTACAGTCTTGATTCCTAAAAAAACAATTTTTCATTTTTTTAACAGTATGCAGATGTCGTTATTGTTGCCAAAGATTCAAACTATAGGTTACATATAAACAGTTGCTCAACTAAGCATATCTAATTTCAAGCAGAGAAATATCAGGTTTTTACTCTACCCTCTGTGGAAACAACTATTGTAGAATATGAAAAGTAAGGGTTTCTTTTTTCAGTTAAGGATACACGAAAATTAAGCTGGTAACCCAGAAATAATGTATATATGGCCTCAGTTAATGAATACACAGAGAAATTTTGTCTAGTAGTATTATCACTAGTAATAATCACAGGATGAGTACCAGGAAAATGGTTGATTTGAGATAAGAGAGAAGAAAAAAAGGATGTAGAACGTAAAGCACATTATATCTTGACCTCACTGTAAACACAAAACAAATTCTAAAGCAGTGATATCCAGTCATAAAGGAGATGAAATGATATGTGCTCTTCCTGCAGAAAGCAGTGTGCTCTGGGAGAGAGGTAATCAGTCCACGTCCTCCAGACACAGGCCAGACCTGTGTATCCCTTTCCATTTGGGTAACAGAAAAGTGACACAGAACGCAACTTGTTGCTACATATTGAAAATGATGGCATAACTTATAAATTATCTTCTATGACACAGTATTCTTCTACAGAATTTTTATAGCTAGGAGGAAAAGGCATATAAGATCATAGAGCAAAACTCACTCATTTTAAAGGCTGAATAATTTGTTCAAAGTCACACAGAATATTCACTAGAAGATATTATTAAGCTAGACCTTGGATCATGATTTCCGGTCAGTTTTCATTGTACTATTCCAATTCTGATTGCCCAATGCAGGAAATTATGTGGAATATCCATGCATGTACAAACACTCTCACAGGACACAGATTTAATTCAAAGATTAAAACTCAACCTAATCATGAGGAAATATCATACAAACCCAAATTAAGTACCAGTAACAAACTAATTGTTTAACACTTATAAAATATGACGCGGTCACGAAAGAAAGGAAAGAGTGGGGAACAGATTAAAAAAAATGAAGAAATTGAAAACAGTGAGCATGACAGGGATTCGGATAGGATCTTGATATAGAAAAAGGACATTGATATAAAAACTAAAAACCCAATTAATGCCCTAGCCCGTTTGGCTGAGTGGATAAAGCATCAGCCTGTGGACTGAAGGGCCCAGGTTCCTGTCAAGGACACATGCCTGGGTTTCAGGCTCGATCCCCAATAGGAGGCCTCCGGGCAGCCAATCAAAGAATCTCTCTCATCATTGATGTTTCTCTCTCTTTCCCTCCCTCTTCCTCTCTGAAACTAATAAAAATGTATTTAAAAAAAACAAAAACCAATGAAGTGTTTCAGCTACAGTCAATAGCACTGTACCAATACTAGTTCCTTAGCATTTCATCCAACACCATAGATATGTAAAAAAAAAAAATGTTACCCAAATGGAAAGGGATACATACATATATGTGGCAAATGTCTGTAGCTTAAATTATTTCCAAATGTTAAAAAGTAGAAAGATTTGGATTAATTTCTCATTCCTATACAGAAATTACAATCACAGTAAGTATGTAAAGAAGTGTCTTTTAAAGTAACACATGAAAAGGGTATCAAATTCAAAGGCAAAAATTAAGCACTGGATCGCTGCGAGAACACAATATGCAAAGTCACTCACTCGTCCACATCTCTAAGAGGAAGTCACTTACTTGATAAATTTTAGAAGTTGGTCAGTTATCTTCTTAGCTGATCTTGCAATTACACTCTCGGGTTCATTAAATGTTCGGGCATTGTGTTCTATATATCTGACTTCCCAAACCAATGCAGAGAGCCTCCTTCAAAATAAAAAGGCAGTTTATGGTTTAGAAAATAAAAAGACAGAAACCAAGTAAAAACACCCAGCGTGTTGAGCCAGCATGGTATGTTAATTAAAACAAAGGTGCAACTCGATCTCCGATCCAATGATTCTCTCTCATCACTGATGTTTCTCTCTCTCTTCCCCTCTCCCTTCCTCTCTGAAATCAATAAAAAAAAAAAATTTTTTTTTAAGTGCAAAGTAACAATGAATCACCTTCTCATGCTGTCACCTTGGCCAAAGAGAAACAATGATAATGAAGATGAACTGCAGAGAATACATTTAAGAACCAAAAATCTTAGCAGATCATTTAATCACATCTAGAAAACCAAAAGAGCAATCCTCCCTTTCCACAATGCCTTTCGGGACATGTGAAGCTGTGGAGACTCAATGAAGAAAATGTGCTCAACACCATCACTCCTAAGAGTCAATCTCACTGGAAAGTAACGAAGGAATTTCTGATCAAATGCACATTTCCATGTTTGACGACAGAGCTATATTATACCAACAATGTAAACTCAAGACATCAGTTTTTGTTTTTATTTTAAATGTTTTTATTGATTTTGAAAGAGAGGGGGCAAGATAGTAACATGATTAGAGAGGATCCTTGATAGGTTGCTTCCTGCCTGTCCCCTAACGTGGATCAAACCTGCAACCCTGACCTGGAATTGAACCAGTGACCTCTTGGTGCATAGGTTGATGCTCTGAGCCACCACTGAGCCACACTAGCCAGGCTTATAAAATTTTTCAAAATAGTTGAATTATAAAAAATAAAATACCACCGATTGCTTTTAAAAAATTCATTAAGAATAGGAAATTTTGCCGAAACCGGTTTGGCTCAGTGGATAGAGCGTCGGTCTTCGAACTGAAAGGTCCCAGGTTCAATTCCGGTCAAGGGCATGTATCCTGGTTGCGGGCACATCCCCAGAAGGGGGCGTGCAGGAGGCAGCTGATCCATGTCTCTCTCTCATCGATGTTTCTGACTCTATCCCTCTCCCTTTCTCTCTGTAGAAAATCAATAAAATATATTTTTTTAAAAAAGAATAGGAAATAAATCGTATATGGCTTCAAGATATTAATCTTTCAAAGACCAAATCCACTTATTAACTAAATTAAATTGTATTTTTAAGTGGAATAATACATAGGCATGTTAAACATACAAATAAGAAATTTAATTTCTCCTGTCGGTAGCTCAGTAGGTTAGTGTTGTAGATAACGCCAAGCCTGTCGGGTTCACTCCCCAGTCAGGGCAATCAGGGCACATGCAGGAAGCAATCAGTAAATGCATAAATAAGCGCAATGCAAACTGATGTTTCTCTCAAAAAAACAACAACAAAAAAAAACATAACATAATTTGTAAGAAAAACTAACTACTTAAGGAATAAAATCTGGTCATTTTTCTTATCCACGTTCTAGTCATACCTACCCACAGGCACCTACACAATGTCTTACAGGACCAAGAAATTATGATGATAAAAAAAAAGGAAAAACGCCAAAACCGGTTTGGCTCAGTGGATAGAGCGTCGGTCTGTGGACTGAAAGGTCCCAGGTTCGATTCCGGTCAAGGGCATGTATCCTGGTTGCAGGCACATCCCCAGTAGGGGGCGTGCAGGAGGCAGCTGATCAATGTCTCTCTCTCATCCATGTTTCTAACTCTCTCTCCCTCTCCCTTCCTCTCTGTAGAAAATCAATAAAATATATTTTTTAAAAAATGAAATAAAAAATGTTAGTCCCCATTCCACCACTGTCACTATCAACTACCATTACCTCATTTACTCTAGTTGGTACAGCCAAGTACCTTTTCAAACTATTTTTAAAAGAGGTTTCTACTAACCTGTAAAATCGATTAACAAGTCTCATTCGAATTGTGTAAAGATCAGTTGGGTAAGCCACTACAGTACAGTACTTCGGGTACGTGCACAGATCAACTGGACCTGCAAAAGCTGCTGCTATATCTGTCAGGGCAGACAAAAGAGTTTTTATTAATAAATTCATAACCTCTAAGTGATATTTCTCCACAAATAATTCATAAAATACCCTAAAGCTACATTTAATACTGCAAGCTTAACCATCCTAATAAAAATTTAATATGCAAACTGACCGTACCTTGCTACACCCACAAGCCATACCCACCAGCCAATCAGTGGTGCATATGCAAATTAACCAACCACAATGGCTACAGCCACGGAGTGAGCAGGAGGCTTGGGTTTCCCCGGTGATGGAGGAAGCCAAGCTTTTTGCACACCCTAGCCAGCCCAGGCCTTCACTGAAGGCTACAAAGTTTCAATTATAGAAGATAAATAAATCCCAACAAAAATGGTTGCGGCCACTTGTGTTTTCCCAGCAATGAAGGAAGCCAAGTTCTTGCCCTGCCGTGGCCTCCCCAAATGGCTACAAAGTTTCCATTATAAAAGATAAATAAATCCCAGATCCCAGGGCCTCTGCTTTGGTCGCTGGGGGGCGTGGCCGGCCTGCAAACCACCACAGACCCCTCACCCAGGCCACCCCATGCCCCAAGGGAACCCCCACCCTGATCCAGGACACCCTTCAGGGCAAACCAGCTGGCCCCACCCATGCACCAGGCCTCTATCCTATGTAATAAAAGAGTAATATGCAAATTGACCATCACTCCAACACAAGATGACTGCACCCATGTGGTCAAAGTTAGCTGCCCCCATGTGGACACAAGATGGTCAGCAATGAAGGACAGTTGGGAGGGATTAGGCCTGCAAGGAAAGGTAGTTGGGAGTGATCAAGCCTGCAGGGGAGGGCAGTTAGGAATGACCAGGCTGGCAGAGAAGGAAGTTGGGGTAACCAGGCCTGTAGGGAAGGGCAGTTAGGCATCAATCAGGCTGGTAAGGGAGTGGTTAGGGGGTGATCAGGCAGGCAGAAGTGGTTAGGGGCAATTAGGAAGGCAGGCAGGCGAGCAGTTGAGAGCCAGCAATCCTGGTTTGTGAGAGGGATGTTGGACATCCCTGGAGGGGTCCCAGATTGGAGAGGGTGCAGGCTGGGCTGAGGGACACACCCCTGTGCACAAATTTCGTGCACCAGGCCTCTGGTAAGGTAATAAGTAGGAATTATGGTAATAAACACAACCACAATTATGATACATTTTTAACTACTTGTGTGGAAAAGCTTGAACATGAAACTTTCATACTAAAAAAACTCACCGAGATTCAAAAGTTGATCGATGCCACTAATAATTCGTTCACATTCTTCATCCCTCGATTTCTGACCCCATTCTCCATCTTGTGGTTTGTAGAGCAATTTCTCTAACTCATCTGAAGTGACAGAAATGCTAGCTCCTAATTCTTCAGGTGGATCAACTATGGATTCCATTAAAAAGAACACAAAGAATAAAACAAAAAAACCACAAATATATACTATATTTAAATTCAATTCAAAGATTTATAAACAAGACAAAATTATAAAGGACAAAGTAGTTACTTAATAGAAGAAAAACTGGCAGACACCACCTCAATCAAATGATTAAAGTTAACAGGATAAATTGGCATCACGTGCCTTTCAATATCATGCACGAAAAATACATTTCTCTGACATTCTTGCCCCAAATGCAAACCCTGGATTTAATCATAAAAAGAAAAAAAAAAAAACAGACAAACCCCAACTGAGGGAAATTCTACAGAATAATTGGCCAATACTCTTCAACAATGTCTTGGTCATGAAAGAATGAAAAGACACGGGGACCCCAGACTAAAAGAAATTAAGATAGCATGGCAATGAAATTCAATATATGGAAAGACATTAGGACAATAATCTAAATTTGAAGGCGTATGGATTAGAATTGTATCAATGATAACTTCCTGATTGATAGCTGCACTATAAATTATTTAAGATGTTAACATTTGAGAAAACCGGGTATTCTATTCATAAATTCAATGTACTATTCTTGTAACATTCTGTAAGTCTCAAAAAATTTTGAAAGTGCAATAAGCCCAGCCACAGTTTGATTCCCAATTAGGGCATATGTGTAGGAGGCAGCTGAGGCAGCTGATCAATGATTTTCTCTCACTGATATTTCTATCTCCCTCTCCCTTCCTCTCTGAATTTAATTAAAATTTAATTTGATTTAATTAAAAATTTAATTTAATACAAAGCCCAGCCAATCTGGCTCAGTGGCTGAGTGTCGGCCCATGAATCTCAGGAGGTCATGGTTCAATTTCCGATCAGGGCACATGCCTGGGTTGCGGGCTCAATAAATCAATAAAAAAAATATATTTTTTTTTTGGGGGGGAGGAGGCGGCACTGATTGGCGTCTGGGTTAGAATGACTTGGGTTAGAATCCCAACTCCTACCCTTTCGAGATGTGTGTATGTCTTAAACAAATCACTGCAAAGTCTCTGAACCTTATTTCTTTCATCTGTAACAAAGCATCGAGCTCAGAGCAGGATTAGATGAAATGACACGCACTAAGTTCTTTGAAACAGAGTGGGACCTCAAAAAATGCTGGATTTTCCTTACCTATTACATGCTTTCTACATTGAAAGATGACTTTTCCTATTATTTGTAAGATACTAAGTGCAAATTAAAATCTAACAAAGGGAGATCACTGGTGACTTTCAAGAGTGTAGTTATTAAAAACACATTTTTTGGAAAAAACATTTCTCATTTCCACAAAAATCCTATTTCCAAAGGAAACCACAACCACGGTTGATGGAGCCATAACAGAGAGGAAACACAAAGAAAAGGGGTTGGCCCCTATGGCAGTCACGGAAAAACTCGTAGAAGCAAGATTTCATGTGTCAAAAAACTGGTGGGACGAAAGTTTTTGTTTGTTTTTATACTGAATAAACACTGAGATAAAAGAAAGCTTGGGAGTGAAGACAGGGGAGGCGAGAGACATATAGAGCACCCCTTCCTTCCAAAGGCTGCAAGAGGGAAAGAACTGAGTAGGTGAAATGTTCCAGAAAGCCAAATGGAGCTGTTTGAAGGTTCAGGAAAACTCACACTCGGGGAGGAAGGAAGAGGAAACTAGAGCAGGGAATGGCCTCAGGGTGCAGTGTCAGGCCCCCAGCAGGAGAAGCAGGGGGACAGCAAGCACTGAAGGGAGAGATGGCTCCCCAACAGGCACTTGGCTTCTCGCTAAGGAAAGGAGAGGCCACCACCGTCAGACACAGGCTGAGAGGAAGCAGAAGACAGAAGCCACGGTAGAGCTTCCCTCTGCAGGAGACAGGGTAACAGAGGCGACCGAGGACAGGAGCCCACAGGAAGGAGTTCGGCGGAGCTTTCACCTCAATGAGAACGGCAGGGGGCCCCTAAGACATGGCCAGCGTCAAGCTGGAAACACAGGCTAAGAAATGAGGAACCAGAAACATAAATCGGTTGACTTCTTTTAGCAAAGTCCACAGTGACCATAATAATTTGAAAACATGTCTCGAATATAATTCACTCTGTGTGCATTAGGGAGAGAACAAAATTAAAAATATAAAGATGAAATACTTCCGTTATTTAACAATTACATACCATTATCAGGAATTGGTTCCATATCCCATGGGCTGAGCTTTTCAATTTCAGTGTTGTCCCACCTGTTAATACCCAAAGAAAAGACTGGTTAACCTTTCCTAAATTCACCTTGTGGCTAGTAGGTAGGTATCCACTACAAGAGTAAACAGAAGATAGAAACTGTAAAAATTAACTGCGCTGTAGCAGTGAAGTTTAAATACTAACCGTAAAACATGTTAGAAGGGTACAAGAAATAAGCGTGAAAGTGTATGGCGGGTTCAAGGTGAAAACCAGATGTTGTGTGGCCTGTGCCAGGTTCATGCAGAAAAACTCATATACAGTGTGAAGGTCTTGAATGTGACGCTTCAGAATGTGGACTTCATTCCGCAGCCCATGGAAAGGCAGAAAAGGTATGTTTTAACAAAGGAAGTGACGTAATGTGTGCTCCTGGACTATGACCCTGCAATGTCAGGATCAAGGTGGAGAAGATAGCAGGAAGCTACAAGAAAGGTTCCAGAAAGGCAGAGACTGCACTCTGGGGTTCCTAGAGAACTGGCAATGACAGGGCTTGCGGAAGAGACGCTGGAGAAGTGAAACTGACAGGACTTGATGACAGATAAAACTGGGGGGGTTTAACCTGAAATGTGTTACTTGTTCATACAACTACCTACCGCAGTGAACAGTGTTTACAGGGGATGCATTCGCACCCGCATACAGACCTAACGATGTAACACTGGAAATGACTATCAGGGTACTGCGGCTGGTAGGGCTCTTGACTCAGCACTGTCCCAAACCACCAGGCATCGTCAATGATAGAGCGGAACCTGTCACCTGGAAGAGAGATGACCCGGTCTGAGACACCAGTGTGCAATAGGAATATTTCTTATTTATGAAATGTCATTACATGATAAAGATGACATTATGTGAAATGTCACATGATGAAGATTTCAGTAAAGATAAGGTAATCAAAGCATTTTTCATGTTAGAATTAGCCATCCATCCCCACTTCCCAGCAATCTTCAGTGATAAGAGATGTAAAAAAGATTCAGCTCCGCAACTTACTGAAGGTACATAACCATACGACATAATGGGCTAAAATGGTTTACGACTAGGTTCCATTAACTATGTTTAGTTAATCCCAAGGCCCACTCCAAAATAAGCTGTTACATTCACAACATGAAACGAAGAACAAAGCTTCACAAAGTTAAACAACCTCTTACCACAATGTATACTATCAATAAACACTGGGGTAGGAAGTATCCTGTCCTATATAATAAGCCTATGTAATAAAAGGGTAATACCCTAAACAGTAGAATGACTGGTCGCTATGATGCGCACTGACCACCAAGGGGCAGACGCTCCCACAGGGGGCGCACCGCTCAGCCAGAAGCTGGGCTCCTGGCTGGAGAGCACAGAGCAGCAGCGGTGGCAGGAGCCGCTCCTGCCTCCACAGCAGCGCTAAGGCTCTCCGACTGCCTGAGGCTCTCCGACTGCAGGCTTAGGCCATCCGACTGCCTGAGGCTCTCCGACTGCAGGCTTAGGCCATCCGACTGCAAGCTTAGGCCATTCCCCCGGCAGCTGGACATTCCCCAAAGGCTCCCCGACTGCAAAGGGTGCAGGCCTGGCTGAGGGGCCCCCTCGGTGCATGAGTATATTAAATATGTACTTATAAATCATTTCCTAGCTGTAATTTCCATTTTGGCCTGGGAAGAGGTGTATGTAACTTCCACCTACTCTGCTGCCATCTTGGATCTCCACTAGGAACTTTGAAATAAACCCTTTTGGGCTATTCATGAGGAGGGTAAGCTTCTGCTAAGTAAGTGAAGTTCTCAACATAGTTTAAACAGAAACAAGCAAAATCCTCTCACACCACAGTTCTAACTTCAGAATAGGTTAAGATTTGATGGGAAGCAAAAATTAATTAATTAGTATAGAATATCTGCTATAAAAATTTCAAAACCACAAAAATAAAACAAGCTGAAACTGGTTTGGCTCAGTGGATAGAGCGTCGGCCTGGGGACTGAAAGGTCCCAGGTTCGATTTTGGTCAAGAGCATTTATCCTGGTTGTGGGCACATCCCTAGTAGGGGATGTGCAGGAGGCGGCTGATGGATGTCTCTCTCTCATCGATGTTTCTAACTCTCTATCCCTAACCCTTCCTCTCCGTAAAAAATCAACAAAATATATTAAAAATAATAATAATAAAAATAAAAATAAACTGCATAAAAGTAATACTGTCTGTACACCTGTAAAACAGGGACTACAGTACTAACGGATATTACTGGTCTAATTACCATCACCAATTATGTCCTGAAGAGATTACTGATCCACACAAAATAAGGACCTAAGCAAGTAAGCCCACCAGCTCACCTTCAATGGCCACCATAAAAACCACCTGTAGGTTACTGCCCATGCCGACGTGATTTTATTTTCTCTGTCCACCCATATACCCCATGATTATAAAGCCTAAGTGTAACATAAGCTCTTTATGTTACATAAGCTTACTTAAGTCTGACTTGACATGATAATCAAGGTAGAATGTTCTGTATGCCAGACATTACCTGTGTAAAGTTTGCATTATTTTTCAACTTTCTTATTATGTTACCTATGATAATTTTGTGAATTAACCAGGGCCATGTTAAATGTAATTAGGAATAACGCAGTATGGGGAAGTCTGAAAAGAAATAAAAGGTCTACTTTAGTCTACTCAATGAGAAATATCCCTTCAAAACATGACATATTATAAGAAATGTTGTAAACAGTCCACTAAAAAGTAGTAAGCACCAAGCCCCTAAGCAAGATAAACTTCTAAGTCCCTTATATTTCTTTCCAGAATTTATAAGTTCGCATCCCCCAACCAAAGGATATATAGAGTTCAATGAAGGAGAGACTTACAAGACTGCCAATTCCTCTGTCTTGCTTCATCATAAAACTGACGCAACACAAGAAAGTCAATAACATCTGGCATATCATGGTATCTAAACAAAAATAAGATTATTAGACTCCTTGGGTAGCAGGTTCTAGTCTAGAGCAACACTGTCCAAAATAAATACAATGGGAACCGTCTATATAATTTTTAAACTGTGACTAGCCTTCTTAAAAAATAAAAAGAAATCAGTGGACTAACATTTTAATAGTGTGTTATATTTAACCAAATATACCCTAATGTTGTTTCACCATGCAGTCAATATGAAATATTTTACATTCTTTTTCTTCACACGAAGTTTTCAAAATTCAGTGTGTACATGTCTGTCACACTGTTCTCAGCCACATTGCCAGTACTGGGTGGCCATGTGTCGCTAATGGCTACCACTCACAAGTTTATCAAATTATTTTTACTTCCAGTGGGTTCGCATCGGTCAGAACGGACACCCACAGTGCTCCATCTGCCCTGCGGCTAAATGCAAAGAGCATGCAGCAAGAGCGAACATCTAAATGTTCTACTTTTTATTTTAGAGAACATCGACATTTCAATAATTCCATAAAAAACAACACGTACCTAATAGAGAAAGATTTGTCCATAAGTTTTCCATTTGCAGGATCTATAAATGCTAGTTTGAGGCAGCAGAGTGTAGGGGGTCCGACCTCATAGCGTATTCCAACTATTTTGACCAATTCTTGATCCTTCAACAGATTTTTTAAAAAACAATTAAATTCCTCAAGACTCTAATTCTGCACATATTGCAAAATGTAATCAACCCACAATTTAGACTTCCAACTCACAATTTAGCAGACCAGTTTCAGTGACATTACAATTATTTTTGCTAAAGTTAATCTTCACATCTTTTTCAACATACATATTTAATAGGGTTACTAATGTGAGGCGTATATTCACTTTAGAAAATACAATATCCTGCTCTCATTCTTGGTTTCCTTTCTGCTGTTTCAGTTACCTGTGTTCAGGCATGGTCCAATGGAAAATTCCAGAAATAAACAGTTCATAAGCTTTACATTGTGAGCCATTCTGAGTAGCATGATGAAATTTTGTGCTGCCCCACTGGGGAGGAGTCATCCCTTTGTGAAGTGGCCAGCAAACTCATTAGTCCATAGAGTCAAAGTCAACAGTACAAAGATTGAAGTTTCTTTGGAGAGCCACATTTTTTAAACTTAAACTTCTTTTAAGGCCACTTCTTCAAAATAGACTCGGTCAGGCCGTGGTATTTTGTGGAAAAGCCACACTTAAGGGGCCAAAGAGCCTCATGTGGCTCGCAAGCCACAGTTTGCCGAGCATGGGTCTAGCATATCCACGTTGCATAAACTACCCATCTGTTAGTCACCTACAGGCCATCTCAACTATCCGAATGACAACTGTTTCGGTTCAGGGAAGCTGAAGTTTTTCTAAATCACGCACAAAGTTAAGCTTTCTTCCCATTTGTATTTCTTTTGAAACTTGCACTGCTTGAAGGCAGCCGAACAATGATTCTCTCTCATCATTGATGTTTCTATCTCTTTCTCCCTCTTCCTTCCTCTCTGAATTCAATTTAAAAAATTCATTTAAAAAGAAAGAAACTTGCACTGCTTTTTGAAATGTCCTGGGTATCACCGAAACCGGTTTGGCTCAGTGGATAGAGTGTCAGCCTGTGGACTGAAAGGTCCCAGGTTCGATTCCAGTCAAGGGCATGTATCTTGGTTGCAGGCACATCCCCACTATAGGGCGTGAAGGAGGCAGCTGATCGATGTCTCTCTCTCATGGATGTTTCTAACTCACTATCCCTCTCCCTTCCTCTAAAAAAAATATATTTTCTAAATAAATAAAATACCCTGGGTATTCACATTTTTTAAAATACACTTTCATGGGATTCCTCACAGAGAGGAAGGGAGAGGGATAGAGACTTAGAAACATCTATGAGACAGAAACATCAAACAGCTGCCTCCTGCACACCTCCTACTGGGGATGTGCCTGCAATCGAGGTACATGCCCTTGACCAGAATCGAACCTGGGACCCTTGAGTCCACAGCAGCATGTACATTTTAAGATTACTGATACACATTGCAAAACTGCCTTCCTTATAATTTTACATGTCAATCAGTAATCTATGAAGACTACCCAATGATAAACTAAGTCTTCCTACTAGATCTTAAGGCTTAGAGGCAATAGCAGACATGTTTTTAAGTAGGCCCTAAGTGGTTTGGCTCAGTGGATAGAGCATCGGCCTGTGGACTCAAGGGTCTCAGGTTCAATCCCAGTCAAGAGCATGTACCTTGGTTGCGGGCACATCCCCAGTAGGGGGTATGCAGGAGGCAGCTGACTGATGATTCTCTCTCAATGATGTTTCTAATTCACTATCCCTCTCCCTTCCTCTCTGTAAAAAAATAAAATAAAAAAAAATAATAATAATTCAATAAAATATTTTAAAAAACAATAAAAATATATTTAAAAAGAAAAAAATGTTTTTAAGTAGAAAATAAGTGGAGACAATAATGAAATATGGCCCTAGCTGGTTTTGCTCATGGCTAGAGCATCAGCCTGCAGACTGAAAAGTCCCAGGTTCAATTCCAGCCAAGGGCATATTCCCAGGTTTCGGGCCTGATCCCAAGTAGGGGGCGTGCAGGAGACAGTTGATTGATGAGTCTCATCACTGATGTTTCTCTGTCTCTCTCTCCCTTCCTCTCTAAAAATCAGTGAAGAAATGTATTTTTAAAATTATAATAATAATAATGAAATATGCTTCCAGTTGTTTAATGGGTTTAAGTAACTTAAAATTATACATGTGCTAAGTGTTAATACTATCATCTTACCCTGAGATCCATTTTTCTCCATGGCTCCTTGTTCGGGTTCAGTTCATAAATGTTATTTCTTCTGACAGCCTCAATATAAGCTTCATGACCCTGTCGAAAGTATATGACCTACAAAAAGGATACATTAAAAGATAAAAATAAAAATTTAAGAGCAACATTAATGTTTTGTGTTCCATATTCCTATTTTTAAATGTTATTCCTCTCACCTCATCGCCCATTTGTGGAACAAATGGAGATTTCCGAAGTGTGGTGTCAGTTATCCAAACCGGAGGATGAAACTCATATAAATCTTCTGTACTTGCGAGCTCTGCCGGAGACATTCCCCGCACATTCTGCTCAGGGCAAGAAAACAGAGTTTGGTAGGAGAGAAGAGAGCAGATGCACCCTTTCATTGAAAAATAAGAGATGTCACCATTCAGAATGACTACTTACTGCATGTCACCTAATGACTAGTTCTGAAATGTCATACATATTTGGTTCCTGAACACACACAGGAACTTATCACTAGTTTCATTCTAGATCTGCCTAGCATTTTCCTAGAATCTCTTGATTTTAACGTTCTACATAACATTTTATATCCTATGCAAGGGGCTAATTTCCCACCTAAATCCTCTTCACTACAGAGCCTGCTCTGCCCGAGACACCAGCAGGAATTTCACCACAGACTCATCACCACAGGCAACCGCCTGTGGTTTTAAGACTGGCGGTTGTAAAATATGACCACAAATTCTTGGATACTCATACTCTCCGAAGTATCCTCCGTTTGAGTGTGAGCTCACCTTGCTTCTCACAAACAAAATAAAGCCACAACGTTGGACTTAAAGACAATGTTGGACTTTAAGACTAGGAAATAAAAGGCATCATCAGGGCTTAACCTTTGCTTACGCTTTTGCTCATGAAGTGGGAGATGAAGTTTCCAGCCAACTGCCCCAGGAATGAGCTTCAGAGATGGTCACCTAGGCCCAATCAAGCCTTCAGACAAGGCAACCCCAACCAACATGATTAGGCAACATCGTGAGTCCCAATCCCCTAGCTCATCAGCTTCCAAATTCCTAACCCAGCAAAACATGATATCATACTTGTTTCCTATTTTATACAGCTAAGTTTCAGGATGACATGTTACACGGCAACAGAGAACCAGTACAAAGACACGGCATCTTTAAATACTGAGAGCTACCTGTACAATAAGAGCACATGCACTGTACATGTAAAGACAAAGGGTATTGTAATGAGGAAAAAACTATGAAGATAGAGCATAGCAAATAAAAATGGGGAACACAGCCAGTAACAGGCAAAACAAGAAAAAATGCCTTAAAATGCCTTGAAGTGTATTTCCAGTATTGAATTAATAGTCAAAAAAAAGTGTTAGGATTGGATCCTGAGAAAAACAGAACTTTCCCTTTAAGTTTCAGATTCAGAAAGGCTTAAGTTCTAATTCCAACCCAGAGCAGATTAGAAAGAGAACTTTTAATAATAAAATAGCTTTTCCAAAAATAAGTTTGCATTTTACATTTACTTCCAGATGATATAACATTATCAAAAAAAAATAAAGACTTCAATTTTTAAAAGATTTCTCATTTTAAATGTGGACAGAAACACCTCTATAAACAGTACATAAGATGTTATTTCTAAAGATATATTTTTCTTACCTCTCTTTTAGGCTTATTTTCTTTCTTTCTCTTTCGTCTCCTTTTTGGAGGAGATAAATTCTCAGTAGACACTTCATCCTCTGAACTACTACAAAACCGAGTAATACGCCGACGGGATGAAGTTCGTAAGGGAGGCTGCAAATTGATGCCTGCATCAGCTGTCCAATCAGAATATCGAGATGAAGAGTCACTAGAAAAGGAACACATTTTAAGTTCTTTGGAACCAGACTTTAGACCCTCATAGCAAATTATTACTCTAACCTCAGGATGAGAGAGGAGGAGAGAAGAGGAGGAGGAAAGGACAGGTCCCAGGAAGCTTCAACTTGAACAACATGCCCTCCCCATCAAGAAGCCTGAAATGACCAAAGATCATGAGAAAGAGAAACCTTCACCGACTCGGGGAATTAGCAAGGAATGTAAGCCTGAGAAAATGTGTTAAGTATACTACAGATGAGACCTCACGGAAGACAACATCTAGAGCCAACTAACAATTCCCCTTCCAAAAAATATAGGTATGAAAACAGTAGAGGTCACACAGAACCATAGGTAGCACCCCCGCCCAAACTGGAGCCGACTCTAGAATAGACTAGAAATTTTCATTAGAAGGACAAACCACTAGTGAATACACTGAGACGCCCAAGGAGAGCACAGCCACTTCTTGCCAAGAGAGGGACTTTCTTAGAAAGGACAGAAGACCCAAGAGAGACACCAGTCCCAGCCCGTCCAGAAGCAAACGCAGAGTCAAGCCCTAAACAGTTTGGCTCAGTGGGTAAGGGTGTCAACATGTGGACTGAAAAGTCATGGGTTCGATTCTGGTCAAGGGCACATGCCTGGGTTGTGGGCTCCATCCCTCGTAGAGGGTGTGCAGGAGGCAGCCGATCAATGATTCTCTCTCATCATTGATGTTTCTCTCTCTCTCTCTCTCTCTCTCTCTCTCTCTCTCTCTCTCTCTCTCCCTCCCTCCCTCTCCCCTCCTCTCTGAAATCAACAGATATATTTAATAAAAAAATTTTTAAAAGCAGAGTCAAATGGGCCCTTGCTGCTGTGCTCAGTGGTTAGTGTGTCAGTTCGAGCACCCAAGCGTCTCAGGTACGATTCCCAGTCAAGGTCATGTATCTGGGGTTAGAGGAAAGTTTGCTGGACTTGTGATGGATACATTTTGAAGACAAAATTATGTCCAGATTATAGCTTAAAGCGTCTGTCAAGACAAAGATGACATTTCCCAAGATGAGGAACAGATGTTAACATCGGAAATCTGGATAGCAAAACTAAGCAAAACATAAAACATAATGAATTGAATAATGGGGTTTTTGTTCTTTACTCCTCTCCTGAGGACATTTTTCTATAGATTTGAGAGAGAGAGATGGGGAGGGAGGGGTAGAAACATCAGTGAGAAAGAGAAACCTCGATCTGTTGCCTCTCACACACACCCCAGCCAGGGATCGAACCTGCAACCTAGATATGTGCTCTGACCGGGAATCAAACCGCACCTTTTTTGGTGTAGGGGACAATGTTCCAACCCACTGAACCACCCAGCCAGGACTGCACTAATGCAGCCCAAGACTAACTAGATGTTTTCAGTGAACGTGTTTTACACTCCTGGCTCAAATATCTATAGTCAAAAATGCTCCAAGTATTTTCTATAGGAACAGCTGTTCATCCAGCTTTCTTCTTTTACATGTATTAAAAACTCAATGTTAACTTCTACAGTTGCAAGCTCTTGCATCTTGAATGCCATTCAAATACAGTTCTATCACTAAAATGCTTAAAAGATAAAAAAAAAAAAAAAGCAGATACCTTGAACTTTCACTATCACTTTCACTTCTTCTATCACTTTTCCATTCTTCTTCTTCGGAAGAACAAGAACCTTCACTTTGATCACAGGAAGTCTGATTCATGGGGGGGAATAAAATAAAAACCTTGATCTGAGTGAAGTTAAGGAAAAGTCATATAAATGTTCTCAGTTTTGGATTTCAGCCACAGTAACAGGTATGAACTCGTATCTCACCAGTTTCACTTCCAATTCCATCTACTTTTTTTGACAGGCTGTCTGTTACATATTGTGCCAATTTTTAAACTGAGTATTCTTATTGATGAGTTTTAATTTGTGGTATATTTTGAATACAAGTCCTTTATCAGATATGAGTTTTACAGATATTTTCTCCAATTTTGTAGTTTGTCTTTTCATTCTCTGTGCATTTTTGTTAAAACTCAAAATGTGGAATTTCATTTTAACCTCTACAGAATACTGTATTTTCACATATTTCAGGGTAGAGTCAAAGTAAGACATCTGACATTTATTTAAGATTATTTTATATATGTTAAAGTTACAAACTCACATGTCTCATAGAGCTTGAAGACTCATTTCCAGAAGACAACTCAATCCGTCCAACATTTCTTCTGCCATAATTTGGATATTTACGTCTACATGTCCTCTGCCTAAACGATGACATCAAAACCACCGAATCTGACTGAAACATGAAACGTAAAAGAAACATGCAGATGAAAATCAATAGCTGAATAAATACAATTTCAACAAAATAGGCATTCTATCAAATTCCCAAAAATATTTCAGGCAAATAATAATCGTTGAAATATAAAAGAAAATATTCTTTCATTATTTTTATTTTGGCCATTGACTATTAAAACCAAACTTGGTATGTTTAGTGTTAAGATACTTGGAAGGCATGTCTACATTGGGCACAGTAGATCAACATTTTCCAAATAAAACTGTAAGTCAATTAACCATGAATGAAATAACCCAAAAAGTTTCACTTTAAAAATAATGTATTTTAGAAGTAAAAATATATATTATGAAGCAGTAAGCAACCTTAAGAAATATGTCACTATGTATATATAAACGATTATCTAAAATAATCCTCAAAATATTAACACTAGTTATGTCCAGGGTTTAAATTTTAGATGATCTCTTATGAGCACTTTTCAATTCTGCTTGAATTTTTAAAATATAAAAATACTTATCAAAACAAAAAAATCTTTAAAAATCAGCCAAATAATTGGTCAGTTGGTAAGAGTGTAGTGCCTATAGGCCAAGGTCCGATCCCCAGGTAGGGCACACACAAGAGGCAACCAATGAAGGCATAAGTAAGTAGAACGAGTAGATATCTCTCTCGTCAATTAATAAAAAAATTACATAGGCCAAATGAAATAGATTGTATTTTTTAATATTTTTGAATCCTCACCTACGGGCATGCTTAGAGGGAGGAAGGCGGGAGGGAGAAAGACATCAATGTGAGAGAGAAATATGAATCAGTTGCCTTCAGGTACATGTTCAACCAAGAATGGAAGAAACCTGCAACCCAGGCATGTGCCCGAACTGGAATCGAATTGACCGCCTTTCGGTACACGGGACCAGCTCAATCAGGGCTAGACTGATTGTATTTTAAGGGGGTGAGGTGAGGGTAAGGGAGAGGGTGGGGAAATGAAGGTGATGCTGGCAGGCAAGGGGGAGGAGGAAGCTATATTCTTCAAACGCCAAAGTCATGTGTGAAGTCACATAATAAAAACATATATTTCTTGAATTAATATACAAATAAATTTGCACATAGTGCCTTTTGTTTGATAATGAGTAGTGTGTATTATCACTTCAACATTTCACTGGCTGATTTTAAAATGAATTACATTTTCCTTAATTTGTCAGTACTACTTTTTGGTAAAGCAAAAACTAGTATTGAGTTTCATAACTGATAATGTGCAAACATGGTTGGATCAAATCTACTACTCAGAAAAACAAGCAAGCTGTAAAAAAGAAAAAAGAAAAGAAAAATTAAATCAGTTTGAGCTCTGGCTGGTATGATTTAATTGGTTTGGGATCATCTGGTGCACCAAATGGCTACTGGTTCAATTCCTGGTCAGGGCACATGCCCAGATTGCAGGCTCAATCCTGGTAGGGGGCATGCATGAGGTAGCAATCAATGTTCTGCTCTCACATTGATGTTTCTCTCCCTCTCCTTTCTGCTCCTTAAAAAAATTAATAAAATCATTTTTGTTAATCAGCTGAAGGGCATTATATATCTAACAAGGCTATCAAGAATTAGACAGTAATCCCAAGGAACTGAAGCCCATTCTTATGAAAAATTCTGGGAAAATCCTGCAAACACACAATCATTTTCTCCAGTTTTGCAGCACTAGTCTTATATACATTTTGTATATCTTCCATGAACTCTATGTTAATGCTATTTACATAATGTTCAAGAAACTCCAAATAGAGAAAGTAAATACTAAGGAATAAAATTTTCTTGGGTTTGGAGGGTCACACACCATTTTAACATCTAAAATGTTTATAAATGCATGATTTGGATAAACTTCAGAAACAGAAAAAACTAACCAATAGTTTTAGAAGTAAGACGGTTGGTTCCCTGTGGAAGAAAAGAGAGTGTAGTGACTGGGGATGGACAAAAAATGTTCTAGTTCTTGGCGTGAGAAGTCATTAGACAATAATTTTCTAGAATCTGTTAACAGTATTGGGCATTAGGCTACTTTCCTCAAGTTTTCACACCATTCCTCTTTCCTAATAGCTGCACAGCCTTCTGTCTACTATTTTAAATCCCAAATAGAAGGCTTTAAACAAAATATGTTGTTCTATTTCAGGTGAAAATTACTAATATCCTCAGTGATCAAAAGAAAACAAATTTTAGTTCAATTTCTAATATGATTATTCCTAAGAAAAATAGAATTTAGAATACCTTTTGTGAGAACTGAAGAGTCTTCTTTTTTCTTCCAATTACATAAAGATTTCTTTCTTCTTCACCTTTCTCTATTCTAAAGTCTTCCAACTTCCTACAAATTTAATTATCCAGTTATATTAGTGAATAAGTAGAGGATATTAACAGGAAAAAATAATCATCATGATGCTCATATATACTCTCATATATACTTTTTAAGTTTACACAAGAAATTATCTAAGGTTATAGCAAAACTTAAGTCAAGCTATATTTTATGTTAGAAATTTAATATGAGTATAAATAAAATCTCAGGAGCAGCTAGGAAGTCCTATTTTTCATATTTGATGGAGAAATGGCTATTTGTTTGTATTCTGATTGGCTCTATCAGGACCAATTCAAACAGAATCTCTCGAATTAGGAACTTAAATTGTCCCTATAATTTTCCAAGATTAAAATTCCTGTCTCTAAAGAAAAAATAAGAGCAGAACCTTCCTCCAAACCATTTAAAATGTTTTGTAATTTGTAGAAAAACAGAATAGAATGCTACGATTTCTACTAACTTGTATTTTACTTACATGATGCCAAAGAAGCATTATAATGTTATTGTGACCAACTTCAAAGCCAGGGGCCTGTACCACGAGGATGGTACTGACCGTTATTTCCCTTCTCCAGTTAGAGAATGGGTATCTGTCCTCAGCCTCCAAGGTGAACATCACTGAAAACACACGGCCTTGGTTTTGTTTATTTTAAAACCCCACCAGGAAATATTCAACACTGACGCCTTGGCCATGCTCCAAGACATAACTGGGCACTCACATGAGAATAAGCATAAACTCAGTAAGGGCAAAACTCATTTCTAAGAAAATTACTTTCTCAAGGTTCAACTGTAGCCCTTGCTCAAATTACAGAGGAACATTATTTTATCTACAGGGGGATTCTGTGTTAGACTCAATCCTTTATACGTTGTTAATTTCACCACTTTTATGTGTATTGAAGGAATTACCATATTTTCTGGTGTATAAGACGACTTTTTTACCCAGGAAAATCTTCTCAAAAGTCAGGGGTCATCTTATATGCCCGGTGTCATCTTAGAGGGCGAGTATATCCCAAACTCTATATTTTAACTGGAAGAGTTGGGGGTCGTTTTATATGCCCAGTCGTCTTATACGCCGGAAAATATGGTATATGAGGTTTCTCACCTGCAGCCAAATTAAATTCCTACCCCATCTGTTTTTACAAAACACTGCGTACATTTCATTCTCAATCAATAAAACAAAGGCACACTCTAGCCTTCAAAAGCATTGTTTGTGTGCATTCTCATGCCTAATGAATCACTAATATCACTCAGCTAACAAAAGTGATATAAAAGATTTTAGAAGGAACAGAATTTCTTTACTATTAGTGGATAAAGGCAAACTATATACCTGAACTCGAGCCCAAACAAGATTCCTCTACTGGGAAGCAACACTGTGCTCACCTCTCTGCAGGCAGGGTTGTTTCTCTGCTCGTATTTTTTTATCTATTATCTAAATCAGTGCTTCTCAACCTTTATTTGGCCATGCCCCGCCCTAAGCATCTCTGAAATCCTGATGCCCTCCCTGTGGCACATAATTCTTATTATCCAAAAAGTGAACTCCTATTCACGCGGAGGAAGCCAAAAAGGCCATTAGCTTGGTCTAAACAAGCTTCCAAAGAGCATGGCATCCATAAGAGGAAAATAAAAGAACGAAAAGACAGCTCAAGTCCTGAGGAAGAAATCACTAAGATATTGTTAGAAAAAAACAAAAATATGAAGTGATATAAAAAATAGCAAATAAAGTTTCAAAAGAGAACTGAAATGCATAAATATATCACAATATATAGTTATATACTGTATATGCGGCCCCTAGGACCATAGGGAATGCAAAAAATTTACTGTTAATAATTTATTCTCAAATCGCCCCCCTTAAAAGGGCAGGTGTCCCACGTTGGGAACCACGGATCTAAATCTTCCACAGTAGATATATACTACTTTTATAGGCAAAAACCAGATTTTTAATTTCTCTTGATCCTTCCCAAATGACACTCCAATATTATGTAAAATTTGCTTCTGCTTTCCACTATAAGGATTGTTGTCAAGGGCACTGACCACTATTGTATCACTCAGTATCTTCTTCATAAACTCTCCTGTGTATGCTAGAACACAGTCCTAGAAAGAGCAACACTCTTCTTTGAGAAAAGGTGACAACTGACTCTCAAAATCCACTCCCCTTTCTTCCCAACTTTTACCTAGCCTCTTCGTTGCTCTAAATGCAAACTATTATCTAGTCTCTCCTGTAGCTTAGGATGGCCATATGATGACATTCTGGCCAATGAATTACAAGCAGAAATGTCCTGTGGAGTCATTCAGGCTGCTTACTGACATAAAGGATGTCCATTTTACGTTCTGCTTCTCTTCCTTCTTCTGGCCTAAATCTCAGCCCCCATCACAGAGGCAGATATAGGGTGGCTAGAATATAAAGACCAGCTCTCTTGAACTTTTGAGTTGACATTAAGATTAAAATCCAGAATTGAGATGGAGATCAGAAACAGAGAAACCTAAAATCCTGATGAACTAGAACCATGTATTCCAGCCTTAAGCTCGTTCCAGTCTTCCTTCAGGTTAAGAGAACAAACGCTTGTTTAATGTCCTGCAGGTCTTTCACTCCTGATACCCTTGCTTCCCTTGGTTTTGACATCGAAAAATATCCCGAAATGACACTTTCAGGTCTGATGGTCGTACAACTTTAAGGCTTAATTATAGAATTCTACATATACAATGGTGATTTTCTATATTTCTCATCCCAATTCTAGATTTTGTTTTTCACTACTTTATTCTCAAAGTCACTGTACAATATATAAGTAGTATCCAATATTATTCCACCAATCGCTGAAACGCTTCTTGCTGAACACATGAAGGAAACACTTGTACAAAATCATCTTTAAGATATTTGTGTTTTGGAGACACAAACATGACAAAAGACTGACTTTAGATACTAATGAGAACAGTATTTGCTGCCTCCGTTTCAAAAACTCAGTAGCAAGGAAGACCTGACTGCCCAGAATCTAATTATAAAATATCACTTCCCACTAAAAGGAAATGGAGCTGCATGAAGGGAAAAGACTAAGCCCAGGTCTAGCTCAAGAAATTCACCAGATAAACCTGTAACGCCTCACCATGCCTAACAGCAAGGACACAATGAAAGGATGCTACAATTGCCCAGGCCAGTTTGGCTCAGTGGACAGAGCGTTGGCCTGCAGACTGAAAGGTCCCAGGTTCCATTCTGGTCAAGGGCATGTATCTTAGTTGCGGGCACATCTCCAGTAGGGGGCGTGCAGGAGGCAGTCAATCAATGATTCTCATCATTGATGTTTCTATCTCTCTCCCCCTCTCCCTTCCTCTCTGAAATCAATAAATATGTTAAAAAATAAATAAATAAAAATAGACTCCAACCCATTCCTAAAATATATTTATATGATTATTTGCACCACTAATGGATGATGATATGCAAACAACCACATAGATATATTTTCACATATAAAAACAATATTAAGAGATATCCTAAAACAAACCTAAATATGCCTAGTGGTACCTCTGGGACAACCACTCTCCGTTTCCACGCCTGCAGGTCCCGCTCGGTAGCAATCTGGCTGCGGGGAGCGTTCTGATGCATCTGGCGAACCCCTTCCACTTGTCCGCTACGACGCAGCCCGATATTTGGAGGGGACTGGATGTCTAAGCTTAGTCTTCTGAAACCTAGGGAAAGATTGTCAAGAAATTATTCCAAAACAAAGTTCCATCCATATGCATGTAACACATCATAAGCATTCCTTCTGAGACAGAAACCAAAAATAAAAGATTTACTAAAGAAAACCCTGGAAAAAAGAATCCTCACGTGACTGAGATCAAAATGTAGACTATAGAACAAACATTAACTATCCATCTCAATTTCCACTTTTACTAGACTTTCTGAAATTTTTTAAGGTACAGGCATTTCTATTATAACATTATACTTGCATTCCTAAAAACCTTGTCTTCTTCGGAACCACACACTAAAAACACAGCTTTTGGGGAAAATAAGCATTGAAGACAGAGACTCCTCAACCTGCAGTGGCTTTGTGAGAAGAGCTCTAACAACAGTCACTGCAACCCCAAAGACGATCTGAGCCAGGCAGGCAGGCGGCTGCCAGAGGGGGTGTTAGGGACCTTTTCACAAATCTGCGAAGTGGGGAAATGCTGTCAGCACCGAACGGGAGCTGCTGAGAGGTAACAGGGCAATACAGACAGCGGCGAGCTCAGCCTGGGCAGGCTGATCACTGGGCACAGAGGCCAGCCAACCTCCCACGAGCTGGAAGTCAGAGGACGGAGACCGGTCTGAGGGAGGAGGGAGTCCCAGGCAAATGCTGCTTTTCTTAAAACAGAGCGGAGAGGTGCCGCCTACTAACGCAACAGAGAAACTGGGGGCGATGCCTTCCCTGAGGGAGGACACTGAAACTGGCAGCCTGACAAGCTGTGCAGATCGGACATCTAAAGGCTCAGGTGCAATGTGCCCATGGGAAATAACACCTCGGGCCTATGTCAGATACACAGCTGTAAACGAGAAACAGACCCCCCAACCTTCCTCCACCCACTCCCCTCCAAAAAACCAGTGGTCCAAAAACTACCAAGATGGTAAAGACAAAATATACATTAATCCTAGCAGGACCTGCATATGCCAATGCCATCTTTCACCAAGATGGCCCTGCGTGCAGTGATTGTCTTTGGGGTAGTCTGATTTTTATATCATGGAGGACAGCACTGAATAATAAAGAAATAAGAAAAAAAGCACACTTGGCAAATATGTTTAAAGTTTCCTTCTACAAACAAAAGAATGCCTTTAGTAGTTATAAGTTAATTAAGTTCAAAGATTTCTGTGAAATTAATTATTTGCCATTAAAAAATAAAAATTAGCCTTGGATGAGTGCTTCAGTTGGCCAGAGCACCGCCCAGAACACCGAAAGGTTGTAGGTTAGATTCCTGGTGAGGCACAAGCCCAGATTTCAGGTTCAATTCCTGGTCGCGGCACGTGTGGGAGGCAACTGATCAATGTTTTTCTCTCACACATAGATGCTCCTCTCTCTCTCTCTCTCTTTCTCTCTCTCTGTCTCAAATTAAATCAATTTTTAAACAAACATATCCTCGGGTGAGGATTAAAATACATTAATTAATTAAAATTATAAGAGTCTACATAAGAAAAAAAAGAGCAAATTCTCCAACAGACAAGTAGAAACACTGGCCAAAAAAAAATAGATTTTGTTAGCACATCAATTGTATACCTAATAAAGCTACCTCCAGGTTAATACTTAAATTGTAAAAATACCAAGCTAACTAAGTTTTTCACATAACATGTCCCTGACAATGACTTCATTTATACTTCACGTTCAATCAGCCAAATTAAGGCACAATACGTCTCGTTATTGATTACCTCTCCGTGATGTTTCTTCCCCACTTGGAAGTACGTTTGCAATGTTATCCTGACCAGCTCCCATCCTCTCATCTTGCTGCTGTTGCAACTGTCTTATCATTCCATCGAGAACACTGGGCTCCGGGCTTCCCTCGCCGTTATCATTAGTTTGCAGGCTTATAATTTGTTCAATCACCTCTCCATCACCTGCAAATTCAACAAAATCATGATTTGTACAAATGGGGGGAATGTTCAGTAGGCTACAATTAAAATTACATTAGCATCCTAGCCAGTTTGGCTCATTGGAGAGAGCATTGGCCTAAGGACTGAAGGATCCCGAGTTCAATTCCAGTCAAGGGCCCCTGCCCAGTTTGCAGGCTCGGTCCCCAGTGGGGGATGTGCAGGAGGCAGCCGATCAATGGCTCTCTCTCATCATTCGGGCAAGAGTAGGCCCTCTTTCCCTCTCCCTTCCTCTCTGAAATCAATAAAAATATATTTTTAATAATCACATCAGCAAGTGTCAGAATTCATTTTTAAAAAGATTTATTATAATAAAAAAGCATAATATGGTAATTAGACCAGACATTCTTCCAGGTGTTCTTCCGGACAACCTTCCAGATGAACCAGGGCTGCGAAGGAAGCCGGGTCCCGGAGGGAAGGAGGGCCTACTCATGCACGAATGTCGCATCGGGCCTCTAGTATATTCCTAATTAAGTCAAAAGAGATTCAAACCCACAGATCTTTCTGTAGAGTAATAAGTGCCACAAAAACCCTCTGCAGAGCCTTGGAAATCCCAGCAAGTGAGCACCTGGAAACACATTTTAGTAAAAGCTTCATTTTGCTAGTTCACACTAAAACCCCTCATTTATACAGAATATAACATTAAAATCTTTTTGCACAAGATCTCACTAGTGCCCTAGCCAATTTGCCTGGCAAACTCATTAGTCCACAGAGCCAAATAGCAACAGTGCAATGACTGAAATTTCTTTGGAGAGCCAAATTGTTTAAACTTAAACTTCTTCTAATGCCACTTCAAAACAGACTCGCCCAGGCCGTGGTATTTTGTGGAAGAGCCACACTCAAGGGGCCAAAGAGCTGCATGTGGCTCACGAGCCGCAGTTTACCGACCACAGGTTTAGTGGATAGAGCTTTGGCCTGTGGACTAAAGGGTCTGGGTTTGATTCCAGTCAAAGGCACAGGCCCGGGTTTCAGACTTGATCCCCAGTAGGGGACATTCAGGAGGATCAATGATGTTTTGATAAATTCTCTCTCATCATGTTTCTCTCTTTCCCTCCCTCTCCCTTCCTCTTTGAAATCAATAAAAACATTAAAAAGAAAAGTTCTCACTAGAACAGAGCAACCATGTGTGGCTTCTGATGTAGAGAAATCAGTGGCATTGCTTCCCTACTGTTTTAAAATATAAAAAAGGAGAAACAGCAGCTTTCTGACCTTCAATAAACTGCCACTCTAGCTCTTGTCCCATCCCAAGTGTCCTGCAAGCGCATGCGCAGTTGAGGGAGTAGCTGCACAGGCCTCTCCGAGCTTAGTGTTCCTCTCTCAGACAGGCTGTCCGCAGAGCCACATCCGTAATTCTTCTTCAAGCCAAAAATCAGGTTTTCTACAAGTGTCTTGGAGTCTACTTTTGAAATAATAACCCATTTTCAGCCCTGGCCAGTGTGGCTCAGTGGTGGAGGGTCAACCTGTGCACGGAAGGGTCTCCAGTTCAATTCCTGGTCAAGGGCACGTTCCTGGGCTGCAGGTTTGTTCCCTGGCCCCAGTGCAGGCGTGTGCATGAGGCAACCAAATAATGTGTCTCTCACATATCGATGTTTCTCTCTCTCTCTCTCTCTCTCTCTCTCTCTCTCTCCTCCTCCTCCTCCTCCTCCTCCCTCCCTCCCTTTTCTCCCTCCCTCCCTCCATTCCTCTCCCCCTTCCACTCTCTCTGGAAAATCAATGGGAAAAATATCCTCGGTGAGGAGTAACAACAAAAAATAATATATTTTCAGAGATTTTTTTTTCATTTTCAGAGATATTTAATAGCTTCAGAGTCAGTGTTAATGAATAAAATGTATTAGATGGTTGTGGGGATTGGAAATCTATCAAAACAATATTTTTGAGCAAACAATTCCTTACATAGCCCCACCATGAGATTCATCTTAATTACAGAGAAAAATAACTTTATAGTGACAAAACCTGGCACTACCACCTTAACTGAGTATGCAAAGACACTACCATTGGGCAAAACATAGGAATAAGCATCCTGACAAGATGCTCCAGGAAGGCTATGAGTATTTATGTTGTATTCTTTTTTTTATATATATTTTGTTGATTTTTCACAGAGAGGAAGGGAAAGGGATAGAAAGCCAGAAACATCGATCAGCCGCCTCCTGCACGCCCCCTACTGGGGATGTGCCTGCAACCAAGGTACATGCCCTTGACGGGAATCGAACCTGGGACCTCTCAGTCCCCAGGCAGACGCTCTATCCACTGAGGCAAACCGATTTCGGCTTATGTTGTATTCTGTCAAAAATAAATAACCAGGCCCTGGCCGGTTTGGCTCAGTGGACAGAGCATGCATCGGCCTGTGGACCAAAGGGTCCCAGGTTCAGTCTGGTCAAGGGCATGTACCTCGGTTACAGGCTCCTCCCCAGCCCCAGCCCTGGTAGAGGCATGTGCAGGAGGCAACCAATCGATGTGTTTCTTTCCCATCAATGTTTCTAACTGTCTTTCCCTCCTTCCTCCACTCTCTCCAAAAGATCAATGAGAAAATATCCTCTGGTGAGGATTAACCAAAAATAAAAATAATAAATACACAACCAGAACTTAATAACAACTACATTTAATGTGAAGTCCTCAAATTGAAATCTACATCAAAGAACAAAAAATCTGTAATAGCCCTGACTGGTTTGGCTCAGTGGATAGAACGCCAGCCTGTGGACTGAAGGGTCCCAGGTTCGATTCCAGCCAAGGGCATATGCCCAGGTTGCGGACTCAATTCCCACGGTGGGGCATACAGAGGCAGCCAATCAAAGATTCTCTCTCATCATGGATGTCTCTCTCTCTCTCTCTCCCTCTTTCTTCCTTTCTGAAATCAATAAAAATATATATATTTTTTAAAAGCTATAACAGGCATTAAAGTAACAGACAAAAGTTGATTTTGATTATTATTTATGATTACACAAGAGAATGTCTTTGGTCTTAGGAAATACATATTAAGGTATTTCTGGGTAAATGAACATGATACACAGAACGTAAGTGGTTCAAACAGTAATATGCATCCTGAGGTAAATGATAACATTTCATTGAAAAGGGCTTCGCACTTACTTGTCGCCACATAGCCGAGCTGCGGAACCAAATGCTCATCGGCAGAGTTCTCTCGGCCTGGCACTAATCTCTGGTACTTAGTTGGGTGAGGATTCCCATCTACATCTACCAAGAATGGTGGAGGCATAAGGTGAGGAGCCTGCTGAGTTTGCTCATCTAAGACATAATTATTAGAATCTCTAATCAGTGGTCGATAGTCAGTATGGAAGAACATCTGTTCAGGAATCTAGAAAAGGGAAGTTTAAACAACAACAAAAAAGTAGAAAAAGTAAGTTTACAGATTGACATTTTGAAGTTTATACATATTAGATAGAAGAAAACAAATACTAAGCAGTTAATTATAATTAGAAAAAAACAATGACATTAACACCCTATTTTCAAAATATTCTTCAGAACTACTTAATTTGCATGCTGTAAGAAAATACTTAAAATGACCTTTTCATATGGCTTGCTGCATCCAAAACCAAATATCAGAAGGTGCCCGTGAGAGTCCGTACAGGCAAAATGCTGTCCATCCTGTGAAAACTTACAGTCAAACACAGCTCCGTGCCCTTGTCCTTCAATCTAGGAAACACAGAGGGAAAAAGCCACGTTCATTAGCTGAATGAAAGTATGTCCCATGCTAACAACGAAACTATATTATGACCAAGCTTATGCAAGTATGAATGGCTGTCAGATATTTAAGAGGTTTTAAATACCCTGATTTTTAGAAGTATAAACTGCCAAAACGTGCAGATCTGTTTCTGGCTGAACTTGACAATCTAAGCGCTGGAAACCATCGCAAGCATGCATGAAGACACCCTGGACTTCACTTACCATGTTAAAGTAATGTTTCATCTTGGTGCCTTTCGTAACATCCCAAATAAATATGCTGCCATCGTGTCCTGCAGATAACATAATTCTGGAATCAAAGGGATGTGTCTCCAAAACAAACACTTCATCAGCATGTCCCTGTGTTCGACAAAGTCATACAGTTAAGGAGGGGAGAGGGGGGTTTGCAAGTTATAAGTTTCTAATTAAAAATCCACGTGTCAGTGTATATGGGCTTTAAAAAATGTATTATAGTAATTTATGTCAGTGTGTATACAAATTTCTATTTATTTGATAATATAAATCAAAGAAACATGTTTATTGTTTCTTGATATATTGATTCCATAGCTTTAAAAATAAAATTATAGCCCTAGCTGCTTTGGCTCAGTGGATAGAGCTTCAGCCTATGGACTGAAGGGTCCCAGGTTCGATTCCAGTCAAGGGCACATGCCTGGGTTGCCGGCTTAATCCCCCAAGGGGGTCATGCAGGAGGCAACCGATCAATGACTCTTTCTTATCACTGATGTTTCTACCTTTCTCTTCCTCACCCTTCCTCTCTGAAATCAATAAAATGATATATGTATTTTTTAAATAAAATAAAAATAGCCAAAACCGGTTTGACTCAGTGGATAAAGCGTCGGCCTGTGGACTGGAAGGTCCCAGGTTCGATTCCGGTCAAGGGCACGTACCTTAGTTGCGGGCACATCTCCGAAGTGGGACGTGCAGGGGACAGCTGATCGATGTCTCTCTCTCATCAATGTTTCTAACTATCTCTCTCTCCCTTCCTCTCTGTAAAAAATCAATAAAATATATTTTTTTAAAAAGAAAAAAAAACTATAGTTCAAAACATCATGACTTGTTATACTTAACTAGAGGCCCGGCACACGAATTTGTGCGTGGGTGGGGTCCCTCTGGGTGGTCTGCAGGGATCGGGCGAAACCAGCGGTCCAATGCCACCTGCAGCTCCTTCCTGCCACTCCCACTCATCCTGGCCCCACTGTGCCTGCCGCAGGCTCACACCCCATCAGTCCCGATCCCGAGAGGAGTGGCCTGCGGGATCGGGCGGAAACTGGCTCTTGACATCCCCCAGGGGTCCCGGATTGTGAGAGGGCGAAGGCCAGGCTGAGGGACCCAGTAGTGTACGACTGGGCCAGGGAGGGCCCAAAGGAGGGTTCCAGGGCATGTCCAGCCCATCTCCCTCAGTCCCTATCGGCCGGGACCCCAGCAGCAAGCTAACCTACTGGTTGGAGCGTCTGCCCCCTGGTGGTCAGTGCATGGTATAGCGAACAGTTGAGCAGACTTAGCTTTCATTAGCATATTATGCTTTGATTGTTCTTCCAGCCATTTGCATATTACCCTTTTATTATACAGGAGAATAAGAACTACCTACCAACAAGTTATGAAGCAGCTGTCCAGTGTAAGAATTCCACACTTTGAGGACATGATCATTCACAGCCGTGACAACAATGCTATCATTCTGATTCCAAGCTATCATTGTTACTTTGGGTTTCATAAACCTCTCCTCTTCGGAGGCTAGGTCCCTAAGGGAAAAATGCACAAGGTGGAAGTTCACTGGGATGGTAGACTACACACAGTGTGTAAACAGTTCCTTATCTGTACAAAAATCACGTTCACGTCCTTCCCCGGCCAGCTCTCTAGCGAGTCCAACAGATGTGAGCCTTAACAGATTACCTACAACCAGATTAGGGCAAAACCCAAAGTGAAGAAGTTCAGAGACTGAATGAAGACAGACTTTCGGGCACTCTTGCTATTTCTAAGAGCAAAGCTTTTTCTCTACCTCTTTTCTTTCTTTTCTCCTGAACTCAAGCACTAACAGTAATACTTTCAACTGTTTCTCTCCACAGAGATGACAAGAAGTTTTAGGAAGACAACAAGAAGGTAATTCATCTTCATACCCAATATCTAGAAAAGTGCCTGACAGACACTCATTTTGCTGAACTGTAAACAAGACTGTACGCATCTCTTTATAGTCCCCTATACACTGTTCCTATGGACCCATGGTACAAACAGTCTTTGATACGTGCCTGCAACGCACTACAGCCTTTATGAAAGTGATATGCAAAGTTTCTCTGTAAAATATAGTCAGAGAAACTGACTATATTGTCCCCCTCCAACCACTCCCTTCTATAGTGATTTTTACAGAAAAGTAACCTTTGTGCCTGATAAGCCTGAGTTGTTTGGGAGGGGTTTCCCACTGATTTTACAGCAGGGGTGGGGAACGCCCACAATGGGCCCTCTAAGGCCTAAGAAATCACGTGGTCCGGCCCTGCCAGGCATTAGGGGTAGGGCAATTAAATATCTGACCAAACAGAGCAGGCTCATTTTTAAGTTGATAAATCTGAATGACCAGAGAATGGTATTATAAATATCCAAACAGCCCTTGGCAGAAAAAGTTTTAGAGAAAGGAAGTGGGAGGGGAAGAGAGAGAAAGAGGGTGAAGAATGGAGATGGAGGGAGAGAAGATGGATTTTTTTGTCCTGCTTCTTTATGCATTCACTGGTAGATTTTGTGTATGACCACACAGGGGAATCAAACCTGCAACCCTGGCATATAGGGATGATGATCTAACCAACGAGCTACCCAACCAGGGCATGCCTGAGATATTTCTATAATTTTTTAAAATTATAGGTGGCCCAGCTAGTGTGGCTGAGTGTCAACCTATGAACCAGTCAGGGCACATATCTGGATGGTGAGCTCAATCCCCGGTAGGGGATGTGCAGGAGGCAGCCAATAAATGATTCTCATCATTGATGTTTCTCTCTCTCCGTCTCTAAAATCAATAAAAATATTTTTTTTTAATTATAGGTGGTTTTAAATGCGATACCTATGAGAAAGTCAATGCTTTGAGAAACAGTAGAATAAATATGTTGTTCTTACTTACATAAATGGTAAGAACGCATTCTTTTGGCTACAGGAGATTTAAGTGTCTATATCAGACATGCAGGAGGTAGCTATTCACTTCGATTGTAGAGAACAGGAAGTGTCTTCAGTCCCCTGAACAAAGCAATCAACAAACTAAAGAGACAACAAGAACTTAAGATGTACCTATTTACAGCAAACCATCTCAACTTACCCTGAGATTCTAGTAGCCATATCCAATAAAATGCTTCTCCACTCTAACTGTTCAAATCTCCAAATCCGTGCTGTTCCATCTCTGCTACCACTTAAAAACCTTAAAATATACATAAGAGACCTCACATTCATATACATGCCACCAACAGCTACAGTTAAAATCAAAGCAAAAATAAATTTTCACATAGCTATCTTGACTACAGATAAATCTACAGGTGTTAAGTCAGAAGACAAAGCTAAATCGAAAAAAAATCTGGATTGCTGGGATTTGCCTGGCTCTATGAAATAAAGCACATTTCAAACTCAATCAGTAGCTTGTCCAATAGACTGAGTTTTGCGAAGAAATAGCACCTGGAGAGGGGAAATAAAGGCCATGTGGGAAAATTAGTAGGAGCAAAACCTCCATTCTAAGCATCTAAACTCAAATTCATTCATGCTGGCAACTGTATAAAAATAATCTTTTAACACTTATTAAAAACTGCAGATTAGGCCAAAACTGGTTTGGCTCAGCGAATAGAGCGTTGGCCTGTGGACTGAAGGGTCCCAGGTTCGATTCTGGCCAAGGGCATGGACCTTAGTTGCGGGCACATCCCCAGTGGGGTGTGTGCAGGAGGCAGCTGGTTGATGTTTCTCTCTCATTGATGTTTCTACCTCTCTCTCCCTCTCCTTCCTCTCTGTAAAAAAAATCAACAAAATGTGTTGTTTTTTTAAATTTAGCGAATGTAAGTAAGCTAAAGGAGACCTATATTTGGTCACAGGAGACAGCAGGAATTACAATTTTAAAACTTACATTTCCCACTGCCCCAGGTACTTTTCCTTCATACAGGGGTTGGCAAACGTAGGCTTAGAATTGTGAGTACAGGAAACAGAGCTAACACAGCTAGGGTAATAATCAGCATAGCCTGCATATCTTTGCCATATGAACTGTAAACCTACTTTTGCCCACTTATGTATTTATTTACTAATAAGTACCTGCAATATACGAAGTGACACATTAGCTATCCTAATATATAGCACAATACATACACCTAAAAACATACCCACAAATAAAAACACACTTACCGATCACCATTGTTACAAAATTGGATACTATCAACTTTATCCTAAATCAGGGCAAAAAAACAAACACGTCATCATCAGCATAGTTTATAATCAAACAAGAAGAACAAAACCGTTTTAGAGCTCAAAACACATTTGGTTTAAAGCAAGAGATTCGCACTGGTGCTGCCTAGCCTGTCATTCAAACATGAATTACACATTTAAGTACAAAGACTCTATGAATCTAACAGGACTACTGAGACTCTCTTGTCTCAAAGACATGCAGTAAAATATCTGCATCAAAACTGACATCTGTATCAAGTCATAATATAAAGGTTTAAGCACCTGAAAACATGGATGAATATGATATTTTATAATTACTTATATGCAAAAAAAATTTTTAATCCCCTCCAAGGATTTTTGTTTGTTAATCTTCACTAGGTAGTATTTTTTTCCATTGACTCTTAAGGAGAGTGGAAGGGAGGGAGGGATGGAGAAAGAGAGACAGAGAGAAACATCAGTGTGTGAGAGAGACCTCAACTGTTCCTCCCGCACACACCCTGACCAGGACCAGGGACGCAACTTGCAACCCTGGTGCGAGCCCTTGGCTGAGGAATCAAACCCAGGATCCTTTGCTGAGAGAGCCAACGCTCTATCCACTGAGAAACACCAGCCAGGGCCCAAGGACTTTTTTTTTTTAATTGCTTTTAGAGGCAGATAGGAGGAGAAGGAAAGAGTAAGAGCAGAAGGGAGAAAAAGAGGGGAGCATCAATCAGTTGCCTCCCACACATGCCCAGACCACTCCAGGACATTAATAAAATAACATTCTGGTTTCATGAACTGGGTTAAAATAAATAAGCCCACTTGAACCTAACAAACTCAAATCAACTGTCATAATCAGGATTCTGACTTAGTCCTGGCCAGTGGTTGGAGCATCAGCCTGCGTATTGAAGGGTCTTATGTTTGATTTCCAGCCTAAGGCATGTACCTCGGTTGCAAGTTTGTTTTCCTGCCCCAGTTGGGGTGCGTGCTGGAGGCAACCAATTGATGTGTTTCTTTCATATCAATGTTTCTCTCCCTCCCTCTTTTCCCTCCCTCCGTCTCTCTCTTTCTCCTCCTCTCTCTCTAAAAATCAATGGGAAAAAATATCCCCGGGTGGAGGATATTTAAATACAATTCTTCCCACAATTAAGTTAAAATCTTAACCCAATGAACTTAATTTTTTAAAATATCCTTATCAATTTGTCAGCAATATTTGACTATACACTAATAGGAATATTAGAAAATTAATCTACAGAATTTTAAAACATGAATACTTACAGTGTGGCTTTCAAGTTCTGCGATTTTTTCAGGTGCTTCAAAACCCAAAAAATACATTCTGATTACATGATCAGTACTACCAGTGGCTAAAAACATACCACCTGAAATAAAAATGTTAAAGTTTAAAAATCGTGTATAACCAATATCTGCACAAACCAAATTTCTATACGGAATTAAGCAAGATCTCTTACACCAAAAGTTTATTTCAATAGATCCATTTTCCAATTCACTATATAAAGACACTTTAAAATGAATATGAGATTGTGAAATTAGGTTTCCAATATGAAATATGTATTTGCTCTTCCTCCCCATTTATGGCACAGAGCTCCTAAAACCTTTGGAATTCCTTAAGTGACAAAAGTGATGAAGGTGTCTTGATAGACTTAAACCCATTTCAACCACAACAGAGTTTATATTACCAACGTGACTTTTAGAAAGCACCTGAGGAGGAGGGGAGGGCTGACTGCCAGGAGAACCAACTTTCAGCCCAAGCGCTGGGGCGTTTAGTCAATCGTCCTAGTCAACATTTTATTCAAGTATGTCTCTGTAAGGAAGCCTCCACAGAGACTCAAAAGGACGGATTTCAGAGAGCGTACAAGGCGTTCAGGACAATCCTCAGTAGGTCAGAAGCACAAGTGAGATGAGGAAAGAGAATCATGCAGGACTGAGCCCCTAACCTGTGGCATCTCACTATTCTCTAGGTCAGAGGTGAGGAACACCTTTCTTTTCTTTTCTATATATTTTATTGGTTTTTCACAGAGAGGAAGGGAGAGGGATACAGTTAGAAACATGGATGAGAAAGAGACATCAATCAGCCGCCTCCTGCACGCCCCCTACTGGGGATGTGCCCGCCACCAGGATACATGCCCTTGACCGATATCGAACGCGGGACCTTTCAGTCCGTAGGCCGACGCTCCATCCACTGAGCCACACCGGTTAGGACAGGACTTTAATTTTTAAAAGTTAATTCACTATGGAAATGTTCGGTATTGGCCCGTTTTATTAGTTGTGGCAAAGACTCTAAACTATGTTTGGCAAAAGGGGCTCTGCTCTCTAGACAACTTGACACACCTACACCTAGCTATGGAAGGGCTGAAAGTCACTGGCTGAAATTTTCAGACTTTTACAGGGGAAACTGTCCTTGACCTCTCCTAAATGAAAAGGTTAGCACACAAGTTCACTGTGGAAGAAGAGAAAATGGGGGAAAATTGCACCACGCAATTTTGCGTGGAAAACCAATTTAAACCACCAAAAATATGCCATTTAGCCTGTTCAAGCAAAATCACAATTTTGGTGTATCATACACCTGGGGCACGTGACTCGGAAATCACTGAGCTTCCTCTTCTATCAGTGACCCCGATCACTACTCAACATCCCAAAAAGGCAGAATGGGGGAGTTAAAGACAAGAAGGCGACTAACGGAATGAACATCGAGGATTAAACCTAGAGAAATGAACAGAGTCGTTTACCATCGGCCTGATAAAGGCTCTTCGCCTAAGCCAGCGGTTCTCAACCTGTGGGTCGCGACCCCTTTGGGGGTCGAACAACACTTTCACAGGGGTCGCCTAAGACCATTGGAAAACACAGATACGACTCATAACAGTTGCAAAATGACAGTGATGAAGTAGCAACAAAAATAATGTTATGGCCAAGACCGGTTTGGCTCAGTGGACAGAGCGTTGGCCTGCGGACTGAGGGGTACCAGGTTCGATTCCGGTCAAGGGCATGTATCTCCTGGTTGCGGGCACATCCCCAGTGGGGGGCGTGCAGGAGGCGGCTGATCGATGTCTCTCTCATTGATGTTTCTAGCTCTCTATCCTTCTCCCTCTGTAAAAAATCAATAAAATATGTTTAAAAAAATTAAAAAAAATAATAATAATAATGTTATGGTTGGGGGTCACCACCACATGAGGAGCTGTCTTAAAGGGTCGCGGCCTGAGGAAGGTGGAGAACCACTGGCCTAAGCGGTCACTGACCTAAAGCCACAGTGAAGCGGAGAGACGGGCTTACCGACACTAAAAGAAGAGCAAAGCATCTGAACGCCCGGTCTGGGCTTTTCCGTAAACTTCAAGGGACGCGCACTGGGAGAGATGTTGGAAAACACGTTAGTTATACATGTTCACGTGGTTTAATGTTTCCTTTAACTTACTCTCAATATTATAATGTTATTTCTATAGTCCCTCACAGTACACCAAGTATTTCCACGTATGCTGTTACAGCCAGACGGGTTTTAGAAGTCTGTTCAATCCCCATCTTCACACTGATCCTACTACACAGAAAGAGCAGGCCCACTAACCCCATGTTGACACTGAGGTGACTGCAGCTCAGAGTCTAAATGATCCCATCAGCAAGGCTGCAGCACAGAGCATAAAACCACCAGGTATAGACTACCCAACAAAAATGGAATGCAGTCCCACATATCACTTTACATTTTTTTAGGAGTCACATTAAAAGTAAAAAGAGCCCTGGCTGCTTTAACTCAGTGGACAGAGCCTGTGGACAGAAGGGACCCAAGTTTGATTATGGTCAAAGGCACATGCCTGGTTGCAGGCTCAATCCCCAGGAGGGGGAATACAGGAGGCAGTTGATCAATGATTCTCTCTCATCAATGATGTTTCTCCCTCTCCCTTCCTCTCTGAAATCAATAAAAAAAAAATTTTTTTTTTTTTAAAGTAAAAGGAAATATGCCAAAACCGGCTTGGCTCAGTGGATAGAGCGTCGGTCTGCAGACTGAAAGGTCCCAGGTTCGATTCCAGTCAAGGGCATGTACCTTGGTTGCAGGCACATCCCCAGTAGGGGGCATGTAGGAGGCAGCTGGTCGATGTTTCTCTCTCATCAATGTTTCTAACTCTCTGTCCTTCTCCTTTCCTCTCCATAAAAAAATCAATAAAATGTTTGTTTTTTTTAATTCAGGCCTTCTGCTTCTTCAATGACCCTGCCTAAACTTCTATGTGTCTGATTTTACATTGCTAATACTTTTCAAAATGTTTCACTTACATACTATCTCCTTTTTTTTCTTTCACAAAAATGTGCCCACTGACATAGAGTAGTTATGCTTCTCCTACATATCCAACTATTTAAATAGCAAATTGTAAACAGTAAGTAGTTAATATGGCACATATCCTGTATGTAATAAAAATTAAGTTCAAAAGTAAAAAGCCAACTACAATCTATAATTTGTCTTTATAGCCAAACTTCATTAGACTAAACCATCACAACACTAAAGAAGAATATGTTAATACTAATGATGAAAGTCGCTTACCTGAATTTCAGAGATTCTAAGTCCCACTGCCAAAAACAAACCGTCCCATCAGCACCAGTAGAAACCATGTATCTTTGAGAGCCTTTGGCCATTGGGCTAAACTGAAAAACAATTAACATATACAAGTCACTTTCCTGAGTGGAAGTTTAAAGTTTTTCAAAATTAACACCAACTGATCCCCTAGAATACAAGAAATCCAAAAATACAGGTGACACTATTATAGTGAAAACATAAGCTATGAAAAAGTAAAAATCTAGCTTGCCCTGGCTGGTGTCAGTAAGTGGTTAGAGCTGCAGCCTGTGCACTGAAGGGTTCAATTCCTGGCCAAGGACATGTACCTGGGTTGCATGGTCAATCCTGGGCCAAAGCTGGGCACATACAGGAGTCAGCTGATCAATGTGTCTCTCTCTCCCTGCCTTTCTCCCTCCCTCCCTTCCATTCTCTCTAAAAAAATCAATGGAAAAAATACCTTCATGTGAGAATTAACAACAACAACAAAAGAGTTAAATTCTATTTCAAATTAACTTATAAACATAATGTGATCTCAGTAAGATTATTTTCAAAACTAATAAACAAGAAGTCAGAAAAACTTTTACAAAGAATAAGACCTAGCGCAATCAATCTGAAAGCACATCACCAAGCCTCAATAATCAAAACTATGGGCCAAATTACATCAACAGAATGACCAGTAAAAAAATATAAACTCCAAATTGGACCCTAATACAAGACTTAAGATAAAGATGCCAGCTCAAATCAGCTGGGCAAAAAACGAATCTCTGCATAAATGGTAAAGGGATAAATGATAGAGGAAAAAAGCTAGCTCTATCCTCCAGACTGTACACAAGGTAAGCTCCAAGTGAATCACAATTTAAACATTTTTTAAAAATCCATACACATAAAATAATAAAATGCAAAAATTATGCTGTAACTTTAGAATAGGACTGAGATTTGTATTTAATAAAATATCAACTGTGCTACTCAAACAAGCTAGAGAAAGAAGTTTGATTTGGTCCAGAGATATCCAAGAAGGCTTAAAAGATGAAGAGGAAAACATAAAGAAAATAAAAAACACATACTAGGCAAAGAAATAATATGAATGAAAGTATAAACTTGATGAGAATATGGTATATAACAATAATTGGAAGACTTATATGATTAAAGTGTTCATTTTTGGAAGCGGTGATGAAATGAGTAAAGAATCTGGGCCCAATAACAGCACAGTAAGAGCTGTAGTTATCAAATAAAACACTAAAGGCAACAAAAAGATGTGACTGATGGCAATATATAATATTGATTGAAAGGAAGCAGGTAAGACAAAGAGCCAAGAACCAATCTAAACAATCCAATTGCCGAAACCGGTTTGGCTCAGTGGAAAGAGCGTCAGCCTGCGGACTGAAGGGTCCCAGGTTCGATTCTGGTCAAGGGCATGTACCAGTAGGGGGTGTGCAGGGGGCAGCTGATGGATGCTTCTCTCTCATCAATGTTCCTGGCTCTCTATCCCTCTCCCTTCCTTCTGTGGAAAGGCAATAGAATATATTTTAAAAATAAAAATAAACAATCCAATTAACCTAGGAACCTTAACCTCAACCTTTCCTTCCCCCAGAATGGGGAGGAAAGCCAGGAAGGAAGAAATGCAACTTGCTGCCTCATGAGACATTCAAGACAAGGAGCTTAGCAAAGAAAGACCAGGACTGCCAGTAGCAGAAAAGAGGAAAAATAGGTTTTAGTGATTTTTTAGACAATTCACATACTTATCATTATAACATCTCAGAGAGTATAGTTTATAATGTTTTGCTATTTTTATATACTTTGTAAGGGAGGCAGGATTTAACCTATAACTTCAAAGAAACTTCTTCCAATCTCCATCTCATCAAGTACACAAAATGAAGGGTTAAAATGATGAAAGTAACTAAACTTCAATTCTAGATTATGGACTAAAAATGAGTTTAAATATACTTTAGCAAATTTAATTAGCTTATCAAAATCCACAAATTTTTTAAAAATATTTTTTTATTTATTTCAGAGAGGAAGGGAGAGGGGAGGGAGAGAAACATCAATGATGAGAATCATTGATTGGCTGCCTTCTGCACGCCTCCAACTGGGGATCGAGCTGGCAACCCCAAGCATGTGCCTTTTGGCTAAATCGAACCTGGGACTCTTCAGTCTACAGGCTGACGCTCCATCCACTGAGCCAAATCAGCTAGGGCAAAAACCACAAATTTTAAGGTATAAAAACTATTAACCTCTCACCAGTTTGTAATTGACTCATTTAGTTCAACCATAAACTGAAAGGAAGCAGTAAGTCATCCATTAAGCCTGCATTTAAATTAGCTCTAACC